>CM077231.1:16141764-16209264 GCA_039654775.1 Spinibarbus caldwelli
AACAACAAAATAATAACAAAAACAACAACACCAATAATAATAATAATAATAATAATAATAATTTTGGGTGAAATGTAACCGAATTGTGTTCAAAACCAACAATAAAATAATAACCATAACAACAACAACAATAATAATAATAATAATAATTTTGGGTGAAATATAACCAAAATGTGTTCAAAACCAACAACAAAATAATAACAATAACCATAACAACAACAACAACAACAACAACAATAATAATAATAATAATAATAATAATAATAATTTTGGTGTGAAATATAACCAAATTGTTTTCAAAACCAACAATAAAATAATAACCATAACAACAACAACAACAACAACAACAACAACAACAATAATAATAATAATAATAATAATAATAATAATAATAATAATCAAATAATAATAATAATTTTGGGTGAAATATAACCAAAATGTGTTCAAAACCAATAGCAAAATAATAACAATAACCATAACAACAACAACAACAAAAATAATAATAATAATAATAATAATTTTGGTGAAATATAACCAAAATGTGTTCAAAACCAACAACAAAATAATAACAATAACCATAACAACAACAACAACAACAACAACAACAATAATAATAATAATAATAATAATAATTTTGGGTGAGAATATAACCAAATTGTTTTCAAAACCAACAATAAAATAATAACCATAACAACAACAACAACAACAACAACAACAACAATAATAATAATAATAATAATAATAATAATAATAATAATAATAATAATAATTAATAATAATAATTTTGGGTGAAATATAACCAAATTGTGTTCAAAACCAACAATAAAATAATAACCATAACAACAACAACAACAATAACAATAATAATAATTTTGGGTGAAATATAACCAAATTGTGTTCAAAACCAACAATAAAATAATAACCATAACAACAACAATAATAATAATAATAATAATAATAATAATTTTTGGGTGAAATATAACCAAAATGTGTTCAAAACCAATAGCAAAATAATAACAATAACCATAACAACAACAACAACAATAATAATAATAATAATA
This sequence comes from Spinibarbus caldwelli, assembly GCA_039654775.1. Classification (NCBI taxonomy): domain Eukaryota; kingdom Metazoa; phylum Chordata; class Actinopteri; order Cypriniformes; family Cyprinidae; genus Spinibarbus; species Spinibarbus caldwelli. The sequence continues at coordinate 16,142,826 of CM077231.1, forward strand.
ATTTTGGGTGAAATATAACCAAAATGTGTTCAAAACCAACAACAAAATAATAACAATAACCATAACAACAACAACAACAACAACAACAACAACAACAATAATAATAATAATAATAATAATAATTTTTGGGTGAAATATAACCAAATTGTTTTCAAAACCAACAATAAAATAATAACCATAACAACAACAACAACAACAACAACAACAATAATAATAATAATAATAATAATAATAATAATAATAATAATAATAATAATTATAATAATAATAATAATAATTTTGGGTGAAATATAACCAAATTGTGTTCAAAACCAACAATAAAATAATAACCATAACAACAACAACAACAACAACAACAACAATAACAATAATAATAATTTTGGGTGAAATATAACCAAATTGTGTTCAAAACCAACAATAAAATAATAACCATAACAACAACAACAATAATAATAATAATAATAATAATAATAATAATAATAATAATAATAATAATTTTGGTGAAATATAACCAAAATGTGTTCAAAACCAACAACAAAATAATAAAAATAACCATAACAACAACAATAATAATAATAATAATAATAATAATAATAATAATAATAATAATAATAATTTTGGGTGAAATATAACCAAATTGTGTTGAAAACCAACAATAAAATAATAACAATAACCATAACAACAACAGCAATTGTTGTTGTTGTTATGAAAATAAAATTGTATCGGAATAGATTTTGTGATTCAAATTTCTGTAATTCTACAGCAGACATTTCCACAGCACATTCAAACAGCCATGGGTTTGACGTTCAGGCAGCTCGCTTTACGAACGCAATATCTATTGATTATACAAAAATAATAAACAATACGAAAATGATTACGATCTTCATCTCGCGTCAGTGTCGCTAGGCGGCAGCAGCGGAAGAGCTCGCGCGAGGAGAAGCAGCTGAACCGGAAGTGCGTATAACACCAGCTGAAGAGATAAACGGTAACTCCACGAACAGAAGCAGACTTCATGCTTTTAATGTTTATTTACAGTGCGCTGTCTGTGTAAATGTGTAGGAAGCTAACAGTCGGTTATTAGCAGTAACGTTTGCTTGTCGCTAGTCAAGAAGCTAATAGAAATCCGTCCACTTGACGCTCCAATACTATAAAGTTATTAAGGTGAATCTCACAAAGACATTTCTGGCATAATTCACCTCATATTTGAAAAACAGAAATATATTTCTCAGGGTTTTATGTGTTAAGTAAGATTTATTCGTGTCTATGTTGTTTTATATACGTTGTATGTGACTAATTGCTTTGTATGTATGTGTGTGTGTGTGTGTGTGTGTGTGTATATATATATATATATATATATATATATATATATATATATATATATATATATATATATATATATATATATATATATATATTTTTTTTTTTTTTTTTTTGCATTACATTAACAGGTTCCTCGCTGAAGCACAATGCCTGAAGTGAAGTCAATGTTTAGAGAGGTTCTGCCTAAACAAGGTGAGTTTTTCCACTGTTGTTGTTGTTGTTGTTGTTGTTGTTGTTGTTGTGTTTTGTTCAGCAGACTTGCATTTTTTCAAGTGCGCAGCTTTCAAAATCACACCCTTATACAGACTGAGTTGAAAGACGTCCCACATGACAAACCGCAGCACTGGAATCCACAGCTGAACTTTAGTCCATATCTTGCTGTAAACTCCCAGTGCTTGTGTGTGTATATTAGTCAGCCTTGCGTTTCATGCGTGCAGGTCAGCTTTCCATGGAGGACGTTCCCACCATGGTCCTGTGCAAACCCAAACTGCTGCCTCTGAAGTCTGTGACGCTGGAGAAACTGGAGAAGATGCAGCAGGAGGCTCAGGAGCTCATTAAAAAACAAGAACTGGCTTTAAAGGAGCAGCAACAGCCTGAGAAAGCAGAGTAGGGTACACTTCCATCACAACCTAATATCAGCACATATCACTGATACAGTCATCATAGGGATGGAAGCCCATTTCCACCACTGAATAAAACAAAAAGAAGGTAATTGCGACTTTTTATCTCGCAGTTCTGACTTTTTTCTTAGGATTGTGAGATGTAAACTCGCAATTGTGAGAAAGTTGTATGTGTATAAGTTTATATCTCCCAATTCTGACTTTTTAACTCGCAATTGTGAGTTTATATCTCACAATTCTGAGAAAAAAAGTTAGATTTGCGAGTTTATATGACAGTTCTGAAAAAAAGGTCAGAATTGTGAGAGAAAAAGTCGCAATTACCTTTTTTATTTTTTATTCAGTGGCAGAAATGGGTTCCATACATAGGTCAACTTTGGATTTTCGTTTTTGTTTGCTCTTTTGGTAGAAATGACATTTATGCATGAGTTTAGTTATGCTTTAGTTCATAAGGCCTCATATGCACATGAATGATTATTTAGTTAAGTTTCAGATGCATTTTTGTTCCAGGTGCCAGAAAGTTCATTCATAACAGTTGCAGCTCTGTTGCATGGTTTCAATGGCTGTATTCTCAAATTCAATTTTTTAAATATATACAAAACTCATTGTAAATATGGGCTTTTGTTGAATAAAATGGCTGCTAATTAATGCATGAAATTGTGATTATGCACAGGTCTTTACATTCCTCTGTCTAGTTTTTAAGTACATTCAACTTTGTAAATATATTTAAATATATATGTATCTTTAAAACTACTACGTCTTTTTTTTTTCTTTTTTTTTTTGAAGAAATGTATAATTTTATTCACCAAGAATGAGCAAGATTTAATAAATCAAAAGTGACAGTTAAGAGATTTAGGGACAGATTTACTAACAGCTTGCGCCTGCGCAAACCATCTTGTGGCATTAAAAAGCTACTGTCAGGATTTACTAAAGACACAGTGAAGAATCAGCACTGAAAAGGCATTGACACAGTTTTTTTTGCACCTGACCTTATTGAATATGCATTTGTAGGAGTTTCCCTTTCAGACGCAAAATTTATGGGAGGAGAGTGTTAAAATTAATTTTGCACTCGTCAAATTACTGGTATTTGTGCCATTATTTAACGCTCAAAAAGCATGTCTTAAAGCAGGTGGTAATTTGCGCTGCTCTTGGTAGATTGCGCTGGTCATTATGGAAATCTGGCTGCGTCTGTGTTCTTTAATGTGCGCATTGTTAGTAAATCACACGCAGAATTTTCCCTCCCATCAGCGCTTTTATGGAACGCTATCTAACGCTAATTTGCACTGTTTAGAAAATCTGGCCCTTAAAATGTATAAAAAAAAATTATATTTCAAATAAATGCTGTTATTTAAATTTATTTATTCATCAAAGATTTAAAAAAAAAATTTTTTCAAAAAACTTTAGCATAGTATGTAACGTCACATATTATGCGAAAGTTTTTTTTAAATAAATTTTTGATATCTTTAGAGCTTTCGTGTTGCCGACTTTACAAAGAGAATTTTTTTTCTACTTATTTTTTAGTCGAGCACCCATTTGAGATCGATGTGCGTGCTTTTGTTTGCTTTTTTTTTTTTTTATTCATCAAAGAATCATGAAAAAGTGTCAGTGTTTCCACAAAAACACGGCTGCTAAAAATTCAGCTTTGCCATAACAGGAATAAATTATATTTTAAAATATATTAAAGTAGAAAATTAATATTTTAAATTGTAATAATATTTCACAATTTGTATGTATTTTTGATAAGATAAATGCAGCCTTGGTGAGCAGAATAGACTTTCAAAAGCATAAAAAAAAAAAAATCTCACCATTATATAATTTGGCCGATAATTCTCTTTTTTTGAGATTATGGATTAAAAACATTTACTGTTTTCAGTACATAGTAAATATTGATTAAAATGCATTAATTTTAATATTTTGTTCCATTTGTCTTAGCATTATGTCAATCATCTATCGTCCACCTTCCTTAGCGTATAAAAATTACATTTTTGTTGTAATTTATGCTGGTTTTAGTTGTCATTTTCCCCCTTCAATTCAATTTTTAGTCATTTTTGTTTTCTTTGCACACAAAAAGTGTTCTCGTAGCTTTATAACATTACGGTTGAACCACTGATGTCACATGGACTATTTTAACGATGTCTTCACTACCTTTCTGGGCCTTGAGGTGGTAGTTGCGTTGTTGTGTATGCAGGGTCAGAGAGCTCTCAGATTTCATCAAAAATATCTTAACTTGTGTTCTGAAGATGAACGAAGGTCTTACGGGTTTGGAACGACATGAGGGTGAGTAATTAATGACAGAATTTTCATTTTTGGGTGAACTATCCATCTTTCTATAAAGAACGTCCTCCCAAGTCAGTTCCAGTAATCAGTGATGACGACAACTTTTTATTATTTATTTGTCAACCATTTTAAACAAAGAGCAAGTTAGGTACTTTTCACATCCACCAGTCTACTGAAATATAAAAATAAATGTTCTGGACACTTGTGTGAAATGATCCCAGCTGCTGTGCGTTGCTCAGGTTTGTCCTTTCGTCAGTGACCATCAGAAATGACATCTTTGAGAAGTCAAAGAGGAAATAAAGGGAAAATAAACTGGAGCACAGTTTACAAAAGCAGCCCAGGAGGAGAAAGAGCTCTGAACTTGCATGCCCCTCCACCACTTATAAAGCTATGTACAGTCTCTACAAACACTGCTGACTGGAGAACAGGAGTGGCAGTGAACTCAGGAATACAAAACATGGAATGACTAAGTCATAAGTGTGGCACTTTCAGGATGAGCTCATATAAGTCACACCAGAAGGATCGGGGGGATTACGTCTCCTTCAGATTGAAAGTGCCTGGTCCTTCGGTCCCATTGTGTTCTGACAGGAGGAACGGTTTTAGTACTGAAACCTTCATGACAAATACAAGCAACGTAAAGAAATACAAAGCTCCAGTGGACGTCAGGACTGGAGCAGCCACCACGGAAATGGCTCGCGGGACTCCTGAACTCAGTAGCTCTCCAGTTTGAGGCGCCCGCCGTCTCCTTCACTGATGAACCTCTTACGGCCTCTGCCAAAAAAACAAAACAATTAGTATGTTTTTTTTGGTACATGATAATATTATCATACACATAAAAATAATATATTTTGTATACTAACATCTAATAATAAATATATAAACGTGTTTATGCATGACTGCTATTCATAACTATGAAAAAAAAACACATTACTTAATATGCTACGACAAATGATTTTTAATAGTCATTTTATATATTATCTCTATATAGTATAATATTAATAATAAACAATGTAATAATACTATATATTTTTTATATAAATATAAAAATAGTTTACACATTACTACTGTTTATAATAAATATGACAATGAAAACAATTAGTAAGTGCATTTGGGTACATGACAAATCAAAAATGGTTTTGATGCAATAATTTTATACACTTATTACAGTTGTATATAATAAAAATAAATACAAATAAATAATATTTTTATTTGACTACTTTTCATAAATGACAACAGTTAAAACAATGTTTATTTGGGTAATGACAAATCAATCTTGATGTAATAGTTTATATTTTTATTATCATTATTATTATTATTATTATTATTATTATTATTATTATAGTTGTATATAATAAATATAAATAAATAAATGTTTATATATTACTACTACTCATAATAAATATGACAACAATGAAAACAATTAGTCCGTTCATTTGTGTAATACAAATCAAAAATAATTTTGATGTAATATTTTATACTTTTATTTTTATTATTATTATTGTAGTACATAATGATAATAACAAATAATGTTTATATGTTACTACTTTTCATAATAAATATGACAACAATGAAAACAATTAGTCCGTTCATTTGGGTAATGACAAATCAAAAATAATTTTGATGCAATAATTTTATACACTATTATTATTATTATTGTAGTATATAATGATAATAATAACAAATAATGTTTATATAAGACTACTTTTCATAATAAATGACAATAAAAAATTAGTAAGTTAATTTGGGTACATACAATTTTGATGTATAATAACGTTATACATTACATATTTGTATATTATTACATATAGAATAATGATAATAATGATGATAATTTTTAGACTATGTATTTGTATATTATTATTTAATAACATTATTACATTATTATATATTCGTATATTACATAATAATAATTATACATTACTGTTCATAAAAAGTCAATGAAAACTAAGTTTCTTTAGCTACATAAAAATATTTTGATGTAGTAATAATAATAATAATAGTAATGTAATTTTTTACATTACTACTTTTCTCAAATATGTATTTATATATAATAATAAATGTTATTGTTATTATTATTTATAAAAAAATACCGTAAAAAAAAAAAAAAAAAAAAAAGCACCTCACTCACCGACAAGGACAGAGTTCTCTGAGTTTTTTATCGATGACCCCGGCGTTAAAGCTCCGCTCTACGAACTGCTCCAGAAGAGAATACGCACACGGCACATCAATACTGAGATCTGCCATGTCCAGATATACCCTTTCAAATCCCTGCAAGGGGACAGCATTCACTTTAGATGTGCTTTTACAGCTGCAGTGATTCAAACTGACCAGAAGATGGCGCCATACCCGTCTCAACTGGTCCACGGTGATGACCGTGGAGGCGCAGAGAGACTTCAGCAACTGCAGGATCATTTGAAGCGTCCTGTCGCCTTTAGACTCCAGAACCATGACAACCGCCTGAAAGAAAACGTAAAAAGAGCAAAAAATTAACAATCAGGCACAAGCTTCCCACTTTAATCCCCGTTTTGTTGCTGTTATTACCTCATAAACGAACTCATGATGGAAATGTGGGACTTCCAGTTCTCTCAAGCAGCGCTCGGCTTCCACTGTGTCTCCTGATAACAGATACTCCTTCAACAGGAGGTTAACCTGCAACAACAACCATTACGCAATTCGCGGTTAGAAGCTGAATGCATGTGTTGATGCTTAATATACCATAAAAAAAATCTTCCAGCTCATAGACAAAGGCTGTTATGTAATGTAGGCGGTGAATGGGTGTGTCCTTGCCTCTTTGATGAGTTGATTGACAGGTCTCTGGCCGCCGCCTGAGCCCCAGAGGCTGTCGATGCGAAGGCCAGTCCATCGGCTCATTCTCAGCAGAACGGCTGCGCGATCCAGAGCCGCTCTGATGAAATGACGCAAACCGACGTTAAACTCGCATTCAAAACACAGAATGAGACGCACTAAGAGGAAAACATTCAGTACCTGGCGTATTCACAGTCTACTCGTCCTTTGTAGCCGTCTATGAAGCTTTTCGGGAGGATGTTGTCTGCGACGGCTCGAGCGATGAACTGACCGAGCATCTAGAAGACAAAAGTGAACATTTACAGCTAAAGACCACTCATTCTGAGAGGTTTCAGCTCAAAACATTTACTTAAGAACCCACTATGTTCACAGGATTCCATGAATAAATAAATTTTATAATATAAATCAAATTTTATAATAAATATATAATATAATATAATATATATATATATATATATATATATATATATATATATATATATATATATATATATAATAAAAAATAGGCCTATGAGTTTTTCTAATAAAGGCTCTTAAAAAAATATATAAAAAATTTGATTATTTAACATTTTATATTACATTATTTCAATATGAAATATTACCGTTCCATAATATTAAAATAATTTACAAATGCTTGATCAGCTTTAATCTTGGTCCATTTTCCAATCACACTGTCAGAACATTTTTTCTTACAAAATTTATTTTATATTAAAATTAGTTATTTTTTTGGTCCATTTACCATTGACAGTGTCATGAATAGTAATAATAATTTAATTTATTTTTTTTTTAAATAAAACCTTTTCAGGTAATGACCACTCATTCTGAAATCATTGCCATATTTCTTATTGACACAGAAATGGAACTGTAATAAGTGGAATTTTGTAATCAAAATAGGCCTATATGAAGTGTTTTTAAGAATTTGAAAACTTATACTAATACTAAAACAAATACTAAAAGTATGAAATATTATTAAACAGTCATATTTAATATTACTTTCTTTAATATTTCATTTTTACATTTTAAAATATATACAGATATTTTATTATTACTTTTTTACAACTATTTGGCAACCTTTTTTTGTCAATTTTCAAATCACACTGTTCTGAATAAAATAAAGATTATTTAACATTAAGTTATATTTCTTTAAAATATTACGATTATACTAAGATAATACTAAGATTATTTAAAAATTAAATATTAATTAATTTCTTGTTCCATTCTATTTGCACTGTCATTTAAAGAAAAGAAAAATATGTAATATTTCCAGTTATGGATCACTCATTTGATCTCAAATATTAAAATATTTACAGAGAATTAGAATTATTTCTCTTTGTTCAAGCTGGGGGCTGATTCATAAAACAAGTTTACAAAATAATCCAGGCTTATTTAAGTTAGTCTGACTTATTTTGAACCAAATGAACTGACAGTAAGTCAGACTAACTGAAATAAACCTGGCTTATTTGGTAAACTTGTTTTATGAAACAGCCCCCTGGTCCACTTTCTGATCATGTTGTCATAAATATAATAAAACAATATATGATATTGGAGAACTTAACATATTAAGTATAATAATACTGTGTTATATTGTAATAATTTTTTTTATTAATCCTATAATACTAATATAGTAATACAGTAGTATATTATAAATACTTACATATACTAAAATAATTAGTATATAGTATTATCATTATTATTATTATTATTATATCAATTTGAAATTAAATAAAAATGGAAATATTATATTAAAAACGCTTGTACGGACAACTGTAAATATAAAATAATTACTTTTAATATTAAATTATCAATTGTGTTTTTTCCACAGGGTCCAAAAAAGTCTGAACTGAAATCATTAATTGTAAAATTCATCAAAATCAAACTAAAGCTTTCAAAACTAGCAAGAAAAGAGAAATATTTCATATTTCCAGTTAAAGTTCACTCAAAGAACTTCCCACTGAAAGTACTTCCATATTTCTTGTTTCCACACATAAAAGCCCCTCATATGATACAAAAAGGAACTGAATCAATTTAACACAGCAGAATTTCACTTGAAAAGTATGAAAAAAAAAGCCCTTAAGTTCCTTATGTCGTGATATTTTTTAAATGCCATTGGATTTGTGTGTGTCGCATTGTAAACAGTGCAGTCATGTGTGCAGCTGGAGGAAACACGCAGTCAGATAATGCAGTTCATTCTAATGCAGTCGGAGGTCAATATTTGTTCACATGCTGTTTTGGCACGTCTACCCTTTGTATTGAGACTGTATTGGTTTTTAAGGGCAGGAAAGGGCTGCGTTTGCCAAATTCTGCTGCTGGAACAACATTGGCTCTGGTGTTTGGAGTGAAGGCTGACAGGAGAGGCCTGAGTAAATGTGTTTGTACAGCAGACACAGTGCTGAGCCAGCATTCTGCACACAGCCAGACAAAAGCACAAGCTCTGGTGTTTCTATAAAGCCAAAGGAAACAGCTGAAAGTCTCTTCTGCACCACCAGACGTGCTCCGACCACAGAGTTTTCATTGTTAACCACAGCTTATCAAACACGCTTTTAGCAAAGTAAACATGCAGTGCAGAGAGACGCACCAGAGCTTAAGAACTGTGCAAAATGTTACACTGCAAAAATTAAACCTGCGCCTCAACTAGAGCAGTTCATGATCATGAACTTTGGCTGATCATTAAATGACATACAAATAATTGCTATTAACTAATTAAATTAATTAATTTACTTCATTCACATTGTCAAAATATAAATATTATTTTCCTAACATTTTTCAAAGCTTTAAAAACTGCCATAAAGAAAAATTGTTAATATCAGATATTTTACTGTCTATATTTATACATTTATTATGTATAAATATATTAGATATTAAATAATATTTATATACAATTATATATTAATATATAAATTGTTATACACAAATTATATAAATGTGAGTGTATTTGTTAAAATATTACATTATATAGTAGATATGATATTAAATATAATATTTATATATAATTATAAGTTATATATTTATTCATAAATAATAGATATTAAATATAATATTATATATAATTATACATTAATAACTAAATTATAGTATACACATTATAAATATATATATATATATATATGGTGTGTATTTGTTTAAATATTAGATATTATATATTAGATATGATATATTAAATATAATATTTAAAATTATATATTAATATCTAAATTATATTATACACAAATTAGGAAAAAGTATATATTTGTGTATTTATATATGTTAATATAATAAAAATTATATATTAAATATATTACATATATAATTATATATCATCTCATATTAAAATATTTAGAAAATTGTAATATTTCTCTGTTATTATTATAATATGTATATGTATGTATGTATGTATGTGTGTGTGTATATATATATATATATATATAAATAAATAAAAGATTATATTGTAATCTTTATTAATTCTATAATACTGATATTTTATTACAGTAGTATATTATAAATACTAACAAATACTAAAATAGTACATAATATTCTATAATTATGTAAACTGAAAATTAAATAAAAATGGAAATATTATATTAAAAACACTTGTACGGACAAATGGAAATATTAAATAATTACTTTTAAGATTAAATTAATGTTTTTTTGTTGTTGTTGTTTTTGGGGGGGGTTTCCCCCACAGGGCCCAAATAAGGAACTGAAATCATTAATAGTAAAATTTATCAAAATCGAACAAAGGCTTTCAAAACTAAATAAAAAGGTAAATGTTACTTAAAAAAAAAAAAAAAAAAAAAAATTATATATATATATATATATATATATATATATATATATATATATATATATATATATACATACACACACACACACACACACACACACACACACACTTAATATAATATGTATATACAGTAGCTCTAGCGTGTTACCTGTGGAGCCCCAGGTGTGTCCAGCACCAGGTCGGGCAGCTCTTTGAGCAGTTTGTGAAAGGAGGCCTCCACATCAGCAGCCATGAGCACGCGCCCGCAGAGCTCGCTGAGCAGTTGTGACGTCAGCTCCCTGTGGCTGGCTTTGGCCTCCAGCGCTAGCGATACGGCTAGCATGGGCACGTCGCCACGCATGCTGCCCAGATTCAGCTCAGCAAGCAATTCCTGAAGGAACAGAGCGAGATGTTCTGATTATAATGATAATGCAGCATTCCTCAGGTTTGTTTACTCATAAACGCACATCTGATTAGATATGAAAGGGCAAAAGCCGTCTCCTCATTCAACAACACACAGTTAGAAATCTCACCGCCACTTCATTAGCATCTCCGTGCTCGAAGTACTCCTGAACGATAGGAGTGAGCGTCTTCTCAAACGTCTCTTCGTCCAGAGGGAGGACGACCGTCTCATATACGCAGTTCTCCTGCAGAAACACAAAGTTTGATGAATTGTGTGCCAGTTTCATGGTTAAAGGAATAGTTCATCTCAAAAGGGAAATGCAGATTTGGAGAAATGTAGCATTGCACCACTTGCTCACCAATGGATGCTCTGCAGTGAATGGGTGCCGTCACAATGAGAGTCCAAACAGCTGATAAAAACATCACAGTGATTCAGAGTCCATCAATTAACATCTTATGAAGTGAAAAGCTGCATGTTTGTAAGAAACAAAGCCATAATTATGGCATTTTTAACTTCAAAAAGCCTTTGCGTCTGGCTAAAATACGAGTCTTCTATATATAATATTGCTTTCTCCAGTGAAAAAGTCATTTGGTCTGAATCAGGAGTGAAATCTGCACAGATCAAGCACTGTTTACAAGCCAAAACAGCACTTAACAAATATGTGGGTGGATTTTAATGTGAGAGGACAACAGGAGATGGACTTTTTCCACTGGAGGAAGATTTATAAAGGATTATGGACTCATCTTTTGATCAGAAGATTTAAATTTAAAATGCTTTAATGATGGATTTGTTTCTTAAACACGCAACTTTTCACGTCATAAGATGTTAATTGATGGACTGGAGTTACTTGTGGATTATTGTGATGTTTTTATCAGCTATTTGGACTCTCATTCTGACGGCACCCATTCACTGCAGAGGATCCATTGGTGAGCAATTTCTTCAAATCTGATGAAGAAACAAACTCAGCTACATCTTGGATGGCCTGAAGTGAGTACATTGTCTGCTAATTATCATTTTTAGGTGTACTATTACTTTAAAAAAACATAAGTGAGCATATTGTGTGGCTCTTACCTGCTCCGCATCGTAATTTGGGTCTTTAACGTCAACTTCATCTTCATCATAAATCTCCCCAGGTGATCCCCATACACCTTTACCCCCTGCCCCACCTATGGATACAAAACACATAAATCGCTTTTCAAAACTTTAAGTGACGTCACGTAATCAGAGAACAGAAAAAAAGAACAAAAACCGTGTGACTCTTTCAGTGCCCTCTGCAGTGGCCAATAAAAGTACATACTGTTCCTGTCATTGTCATGTAAACCGCACAGGGTCCGTCCCCTCTGAAATGATTCCCCTAAACAGAGCCGGGCCCTTTAATTCACAGCTGCTGACATCACCTCTCAATATGTGCAGAGCTCTGACCACAAGAGCCAAACTGACACTGAACAAGAAACAGAAACTGACTTTAACTGACAGAAGACATTGAATAAGTATTACAGCCCAATTAAATTAGGGTAAAAGTAGGACTGTAATTAGATTAAAAATTTTAATGGAATTAATTTAAATACCTCATATCAAATTCATCACATAGAATTTTTTTTTATTATTATTCAGGATAATTTATGGTATTTTTGAATCACATTACTATTTGACACTGAAAATATGTCATCACTAATTTGTAAATGCAAAACAACACGACTGGCTTCTGCTCAGCCTGACCGCAAAGCCTCCAAAGAAGATTGTCAGTATGCTGTAATCCACTTTTCAGGCCTCAGTGGATAAAGTGGAGCGTTCGACCTTACATATGGCACTTCTGAACTGACGGCATTTTCACTGCAACGTCTGCATCTGAAGGCTTCTGGCCAAAAAAATCTAACAGGAACTCCAGCCCTGCCCTTCAGGCTGACTTAACCAGCAATTACATAACACAAACAGGGCCGAATGTGCCATCGCTGAGGGAATCAAAAAGAGAAGTGTGCCATGAGGTCATCTCACGGGTGATGGGGGAGGTGAAAAGCTTACACTAAAACACTTCAAATCTCATCTAGGTGATTAAATGATCAACATTAGGCACAAAGATGGTAGAGTCAAAATGTTTTTTTTTAAAGCTTAGTCAGCATACATATAGTGTACTTGACGCAGACCGTATGTAGGCCGTTTCTGCAAGCCAGACTCTTCCAAATCAATTCAGGTCTGTTGCACTCGGGCGATGAACCCTCAACAGTGGACCAACACTGCGCAAAACAACAACTGAATGAATAGGAGTGACCGTCTGTTATGAGCGTATGTGTGAATGAGGGTGGAGTTCGGTTGCTGAAGTGCGTCAGTCTGCTTGCGTGAAGAATCTTTTGGATGTTTGTTAACCATGTAATTGGCTGAAACAGTGGATGCTGGAACAGAACCAAGTCAACACTTCATGCGCTCTGAACTCATATAAATGAATCCCACATGCACCGGACTTCCGGAACTTTCAGAATTCCAGATCTCTAAATTCAAATTTAAAACTCTAAATTTAAACCACAACTGTAACGATATTTACGTGCATTCCAAGTTCAGTTGAATCAAAATTCCAAACAGAAAAGCTCAGAATAATGGGCTGTTCATGCCAACAGCAGTAACTTTAATGATAACTATAAAGTTTTAATATTCATTCTAAATCTACAGTAATAAATACTCCAAACCACAATAACGATAATTACACAGAGGAACAATCATCATATTCAGAACGATTTTTTTCCGGCTGATGAATGATTAAAAACACTTGCAGCCAAAGAGAATCCATCCAGCAGCGTGTGCTTATAATAAACAAAATTTTATCGTACGTTGGTGTGGAAACTAATATAGTTATCATTATAGTTGACATTCTACAGGGAACATTAACTATAACTATTAAGTTTTAGTAATCGTTCTAATTCTATGAGATCAAGTCCACGCCACAACTATAACGATAACGACACAGAAGAACAATATAGCTGAAATCACTTTTAGAACGTTTTTTTTGTAGCTGATAAATGATAAAACATTGAGAGCCAATCAGAATCCAACTGAATTTAAAACGGCAGACAACAAAACTGCAACGTGCTTAAAATTAACGTAATGTTATCACACATTAGTGTGGACGATAGTAGTTATCTTTGTAGTTGTGCTGTTGACACCAAGAACGCTAACTATAACTATACGTTTTTATTAATTGTTCTAATTCTATGAAAATAGGGATATCAACATCACAACAATAACAACACAGAGAAACGATAAAGTTGGAATCACTTTTAAAATGATTTTTGAACAATAAAAACATTGACAATCAGAATCCACCCAACTTTAAAAAAAACTTACGCGACTGAAGGACCAAAAAGTTGGGCTAAGAGACGAAATCTCCTATGACAACTTGCAGTGTTACATATCATCGAGAATGAGAAAAGAACAACACGCTGCAGACAACAAGTAGCTAAATGCCATTATCACTGTTCTCCATGTTTGTGAAGTAAATATTTTTAAGTTGCTTTTTAAAAATGCCGGGTAGTCGGTGTTTCGTATGCGTTTGGCCAATCAGCATACACTTATGTCTGTGGTAGTTCCTATAGAACTGTTTTAGACCCTACTCTAAAGTAGGAGCTAATTTAGTTCCTCCAAACGGCGTTCCTAGAACTAAAACCCATTCTTAATTCCTGCAAACATGCCAAAAACAACTATGAATGCCCCTATAGTTCTTGGTTAAGGAATCAAAGAGCACCGATACCTTTCTTCGGCAGGCCTCGTCCCTTGCCCATCCTCGACCTCCTGTTAAGTAGTTTGCCCTTAGGGCTGGTGGGTGGAACCGCAGACCGGACCGATTCGCCATTATCGCTCAGAGAGTCGCCCCGGCCCGAGTCCCTGGAGGAGTTCTTCCTCAGACGTCTCTTCACCTTGGCCTTGAGTCTTGCCTCCTGGATGCTGCTGGTGGGGGCCGATATCCAGTTTCCGTTGATCTCGTTATTGACATTTCCAGTGAAGGTGTTGTCCTCGTCCCCGGAGGGGAAGGAATCGCTGAGATCTGCAGCCTCTGTGGATGACGAAAGTGTTTGGAAGCATTCATTTGAGAATATGCATATCAAACTTGTAGTATAAGACTAAATATGTGACCTGTGCTGGCAAAATGAGTCGGAATGCGCACAGACTAATTTTGAGCTACAGGCAAAATAAGTAAAAAATGTCAGTTTTGGTCGAATTTGGTATTTTCACAAAAATTAGTTCATTAAGCCCTCTTCAAGCGATCCCAATGCTCCAAATAGTAATTAAACATCTTAAATTATCTTTATTGTTGCAAAGCGGCTTTTGTCCGATTCCAACAAGTCATATCATTTAGAAGGTATTTTAATGGGGAATGTGAAAATAAAAAGAACTAATTTTTGAAAATTTGCCAGCATGGGTCACATATGCGTTAAAAAACAGCATTAGGGGCCCCTTAAGTATGGGCCCCTTCTAATTGTTTTTTTCTTTCCCAATGATAACAAGTGATAGTCTTGACCTTGGCAACTTCGCCGAAACTTATATCAAATACCAAATATGAGGGCAAACAGTATTTAAAGACTGACCTAGAATCATTTACTGCGATATAAAATCACTAAATATCGCGATAAAAAAAATCAACTTGAACTTACCAACAGGGTTTGCATTCAGCCATGCCTCACAGTCAGTTGCCATTGTTAGGAAATTAAGTTTTACAGCGTATGAAATGTGCCTTCGCACCTAGGATGCAGAAATATTAACGTTAATATTTCTTTGTGAAGCAAAAATGAATGAATAAATGATACCAAGCAGCTTCTCCAATCAGCAGCGTCCATTTGGCTCCAACACAAGCCTGATACAATGAATGGATCGCATTACCATACAGACAGAAGACCTGCAGTCTGCAAAATAAAGTGCTCTGGCTAGGAAAAACTCATTTTTTATATATTAATTGCTATTAACGTGTTTAACATTTAATGTAGAGCACGCATTCAATGTATGGTGTTATATGCACGCGCAAGTGCACGAGCGCAACATAAACATAAACAAAGCCTCGAGACTAGCAGCGAACAAACGCCGTTTTTGTCTTTATTAGTCACAGCGTCTAAAATAAAGCCTCCAAAAGTCTTAAATATCAGAAAATAAGTTGCTTAAAACAGGGCCGTCGATAAGTAACAAATCCTACTAACCTGCTTTATCGCGTAGTCCAAGTTCGAGCGTACTCTCCGTTGATGTTGATTCTGTGTTCTCTGCCCAGCAACTCGATGGCGTAATTCTGTCCTGCGCGCTCTCTGATTGGTTAGAATAATAGAGGCGGATGACAAAGTGACCAATGAAAATTGAGTTCAGTTGAAGTCGGAGTTTCTCGTATTTTCTATGAGGTCTTCGGTAAAGATCGTGTCTTTCCGCCGCTCTGCGATGGACGCTGGAACAGAGTGATGTAATTATGTAACAGATTGCGCATGGGTGAGGATGAAGTTCCTCTCTTGTTATATTATTCATCTGAACCAGTTTTAAAAAAGATGCAAGGGTTATTTAATAACGTACATGCCTAGACATGTCATTCAGGCCCATCATGGGACACTTAATTTAGTCGTTTGTTTCACATAAACATCACATCAACATTATTTTCCAAAATGTTTATTTAATATTTGCATCAGTGCAACTCAAAATATTTATACATATTTTCTTCCATAAAATGGGGTGCTATTATTAACAGAATATAAAACAGAAAGAAATAAAAGTTTTCCAGAACCATTCCAATAATAGACTAGAATTATAACACTCACTCAGCTTTTTATAAATATGATTTTAGATAAATAAACATGGTCCAGTTCAAGTATGCCTAAAGTCTGAGCTCTGTGTACAGCAATGATGAAAAACAAAAGCAAAATAGTATGGCAGACATTATACAGATGCAGCTTTCCATGGTGTTCATCTGATTCTTAAGCATTTGGGACTTTTAATACATTATAAGGCACTTTAAAAAGTGAATATTTCAAGCATGAAAGAGATTGAAGACCTGAAGACTGACAAAAATGATTACAGAAGATGCAATACAGACAGAAAAAATAATAATAATAATTTAAAAAGCATCAACAGAATATTCACAAGTATTAACCTGAGGATAATTTTACACCTCTTTAAATTTAAATAGAAATTTAAATTAGGCACTTCTGAAGTGAAGTTTATATTTGTCCACCACAGAGAAAATTCAACATATATGCAAGCTTTAGAGTATGAATGAGGCAGATGATGTAAACACTACACTTACCAGTGCATTTCACATTCTCATACATGTTTTTCACAGTGTAATAAAATTCCACGCTGGACTGCAGAGGACACACACACCGCATTTTGTCCTGCGCATAAGGACAGGGCACTTAGAGTTCACAGAAAACTGAAAATTGTCATTATTTACTCTTCCTCATGTTTCAAACCTGTATGACTGACTTTTTCTGTGGAACACAAATGAAGATATTTTGCAGAACGTTCCTGCTGCTCTTTTCCATACACTGAAAGTGAATGGAGACTGGGGCTGTCAAGTACACATGCCATGCTGGATAAAAAGATATTGTGGTCACAAATTAAGAATTGGTTATCATGACTTTTTCATTCTTTTCCTCATTTTAAGTAAATCATGGCCACGTTGTACCGATTCATTCTAGTTTTATATTAGTATATTGATATACTAATAAGTTTTTGTTTAAATTTTGAATTAGATTAAATTTTTATATTTTCTATTTTACTTTGTTCATTTTAGTAATTTTGTTGAGTTTTGTCATTTTTTGAATTATCTCTATATAGTTTTTTTATTATTATTTTGTTATTTTTTAGTTTTAGTTTATTTAGTTTGAGTTATTTTAGTACTTCCAGTTAAAATAAACGAAAATAAGAAATGTTCCCTAAGCAAGTAGCTGAAATAATATATAAATATATATAAAATTTCCATTAACATTTCTTTCAAGTAACAAATTTATGGTTTTAGTTTGCGACAATAACGCTGATTCTTTCCCTCAATTTAGTTGAATCATAGCCACGATTAAACTAAATTAAAACAAAAATGAATCAGTACAACCACCATCAGCCACAATGTCTAATTTTCTTTCGTATGTCATGTGCATGTCTAAAAACTACATTTATTTTGACATTTTCAATTTGTTTCTTAGACTAAGCTAACATATGGCTTTGAAAAACTTTAAATATAGTGCACGTCGCATGGACTACTTTTATGATACTTTTATGATGATTTTTAAATTTTGGCATCACAAAACCCTTCAGTTCCAATGTACAGAAAAAACATCATTATAAACAATCTGAAAAATTTGTATTTCGCAGACCAAAAAGTAATATGTGTTTGGAATTTACATTTTTCAGTAAACTATTCCTTTAAAATATGCAACATTTAATAAGCCAATTTTTTAATTCTTGAAAACCTTCGTACAAGTGATATTGCTATGAACTAGAGCACACAGAGGATCCAGTTGCTCTGGTTTTCCTTGTGTCCCATCCTCTTTGTCTTTGTTTTGTGTCTCTCAGCATGTCCCAGCAGTGGTGCAGTCCTGACAGTTTCATGTGAGCTTCATTCAGTGTTTGGCGACTCCGTGTGGAAGTTCAAGAGACTTTCCTCCGCCAGCTGCGACAGATACTTCTATAAAAACACAAACAATCCTCCGTTAAATTACACAAATGACAGTTTCCTTTTAAATTAAAGCCATAGGAGCAGCCATAAAGCCTTGAAGAGCAACAGTTTGGTTTCTCTGACTAAAATGGCCGACTGACAGCATGTGTTATGACTGTTATACTCAAGTAAGTTCAAGCTACATTGGTATATTGCGTGTTTCTGGGCTCTTTTGGCTTAGAGACTCAACTCTATCACAAACATACTTTTTAAACCCATTTGTTTAATAATTTTACACTAACAATGTCTACTAGTGGATAAAATGGCTGACAACTTAGTCTTACTAAGGCTAATTTCATAACTAGCTTTTTATGTATCCTAAATGCACAATCTAAAAACATAATTTGACTAAATTACATGATAGTACTTTTATATTTTAAAGTTGCAAATTAATTATGCACTCATTGAACGTATTGTTGAGGTCGGTTTTAAAGACATAAAAGTTGAAGAAACTCCCATAAATGTGCGTCCATCCAAAAAGTGTATTTGTTTACCAGTGAAACAAGGAGAGTTGAAACAGAAGAAGGTCAAAATGTGGGAGGAAAGCAGGTGTTTCCTGTAGTGTTTATAGTCTCTCTCTCTCTCTTTCTGTCTCGGTTTCACCTGTCTTGCACTTCTGGTGTTAAATTCAGCTGTCACCTTCTCACTGTAGTTCTTGTAAACTCAACACAGCTGGCAGACCTCAAGGCGGAGAAATGAAGTATGAGGTGACGCTATTTGGCCGACCGCTCTCGTCTGAGAGACACGACAACTGGTTGCGGTCTGACTGTGATGACGGGGAATGTCCGGCTCCTTGCCGCCTCAACTGTGTTGTGTTGGAAAGTGTGTTTGTCTGTCTGTATGTGTGTGTTTCTGAAGGGTTATAATGAGAAACTATATCCCACCCTGAGGACCGGGCTTCTTAGATCAGTCAGTCTTACATTGCAGTCACCAGTGGTGGGAGTAACTAAGTAAGTGTAGCCTTTTCAGTACCAAGCTACTATTTCCAAGTAGCAGTGTAGCGTGCATGGCCAAATGTTACATCGCTGTTTGAATTTCACATTGTTCACATTGCGTGCAGCTTTACTGCCAAGCGAGCTGACACAATAGTCAAATACAGTCTGCTAAGTGGTCCTCTTATATGTACCGCTGGAAAGTCTGATTCATTTTAGTGAATCAGTTCATTTGGGAAGAGATTAAGAAATAATTCACGGATTCGAGTGTTCCATTATTAGTAGCCAAGCAGCTTCCATGTAGTTAGGTAGTTAGGAATGTAACTAAATCATTTTATGTTTCACTAGCATGTTACGCAAGTAGTTTTGGACTTCATACTGACACCTATGGGTGTGGATGAATCATGCAAACAAAATAGTTTTTGCCATTGACGAAATATCATAAATTTGAAGCTTATTATTTTATAAAAAAACTTATGTTAATTCTTATCTTAAAATGTGTGTTATTAGAGCTCTTTGAATCATCAATCAGTCGCTTTAGGGTTTATGTTGTTGTGTTGTCATCGGTTGTCATGTAACTTTACAAAGAAAATCTTTACACAGAATAGAGAGAACGTTCAAGGAAGACTGCATGTTCGTATTTCTGACCTGTAGGTTCCTGTAGTGAACTGTACTCCGACAGTGTGACGTCTTGGCTGTTTGTTCGCTGGTGTAAAACAAACCACACAGGTTGCAATAAAATCCTGTTCTTGGCACGATGAACTCCACACCTGCCAAAAACAACAAAGCCAGCCAGAAATCAGAACAACACCATACCAATACTTCTTTCTGAGGCACATTTCACATATACGTCTCTGTGAGTGTGTGTGCAGGGGTGTAAAGTCAGCTCTTCGGTGAGGGAATCTAGTGTGTTAGCTGTGTGGTAATGAGTACACAAGCTTGGGCCTCGAGGGTGCAATTCACACCTCACTCAGCAGGATGACAAATGCTCCACTGACATCAGCTGGCCTTAAAGGCTTCAGTCACCCACTGAGAGCCCACATCACAGCCAGAGCCGTTCATTAACGCTGCTCACGCAGCAAAGCATCGCTAGTACTATTGCTCATGCTTTCTTCTTCCTGACCAAATGGCACTTGTGGTGTTTGGCTCGACACTTTTGAATTCTGGTGGACGTACCTAACGGTATGCTGTGTTCACTGATGGCTTTCTCCTGCTCCTGAGAGGGTGACGCAGCAAAGATGTCTGTCGCCTGAGGCGAAGGGGCCGGTAATGAGTCAGGAATATCTGGAATAGGTGGAATAAAATGCTTTAGTGTTTGTTTTGTATCATTGAGTTGAGTACATGTTATTGTATCTACTGCCTGTAAATCATATTAAACTGCCACTAAATGTTCAAAAATGCACCCCAAGATTTTTGAGGCAAGTAGATTTTAAATGCAACTTCAAAAAAATAAATAAATAAAATTCTTGGATGACTGAATTTCACAAGTTTTGTAGGTAAAACAAAAATAAATAAATAAAAATTTCTCAAAATTTCCAGATTTGAGGGAATTTTGATAAATAGGGATTTTTACCTAAAAACATTAGTTCAATCAAGTTTCCAAAGATTATTTGCTTTAAACTGAAAATTCTATCCTCATATCACAAAAAAAAAAAAAAAAAAATAATTATATACATACATATATATATATATATATATATATATATATATATATATATATTATCAAAATGTCAAAGCTTTTCCACAAAAGCTTTGCAAATGTAATCAGGTTTAGGTAAATTTTTGCTTGCCTCATTAAAACAAATATTAGCAGGACTGTCGCAAGTGCGGTTTAGTCAGATATCATCTTGTGAGGTGGTGTTAGTTAATTTTTAGGACACTTTCAAGTGCACACCATTGTTTCCGGCCAGCAAAAATGAACATGGCACGAACAGTGATGTCTGCATGGACAAATTATTCTCAAGAACTTGTACTTTTTAACGGGTCAGGCAAAAGTCACAAAATGTAAAAAAAGATTATTATCAAAATGTCAAAACTTTTCCACCCAACAAAATTGCAAGTTACATTTTTGCTTGGCTCATTAAAAAAAATATGAGCAGAGCTGGTTTTAAAGTTGTTGCAATTGCAACAAAAAATGCATATGCAAAAAATGCTGTTTCGTCAGAATCATCTTGTTAGGTGACGTTAGCTAATTTTTAAGTTACTTTTGAGTGCGCACTAGTGTTTTCTGCATGGAAAAATTAACAGCGTGAGCTAGGGCTGTCAAATAAAATTAGAATTTCATCGAATTTAAAATAAAAATCCACATTTGAATGCAAAAACGTTGCATTTGAATTTTAGGTGTATGTTAAGGCAGACTTATCAATGCAAAGAAGATCTTGTTTACGTCAAAACTGAAACCAAGTCGTTCACACAGAACGCATATTTTGCGCAGTTTCTACCATTGCATTCGCGTCTCGCACAAGAGACATGCATGTTTAGAAAGCAATGTAAAATTAATCTAAGTTCAACTTTAAAAAACACGTCTCAAGAATTTTTTCCCCATCCCACTGTATCTCATGTTTTTAAATAAAAAAGAAAGTACTCTGTGTGATTAGCTTTCGGCCCTTTGTATTAAATTATGCATACGTTTTTTTTTATATTTAAGCTACTTAATTATATTTAGTTTATAAACATTATGCACTTTTTTTCACAGATAGTAATTTTTTTATTGCTTTGAATAAACATGCATTAGTAATATTTTTCTCGGTGGGCCCTCTTGTGGCCTCAGGAGAGAAGCCAAAAGCTTTTTCCCCCTAACTGCAATTATGCCTTTTAAATTAGAATATAATTCGAATATTGAAAATATTTAAGTACAAAATTCAATTTTAGTTTTTCAGCCATTTAGTTTTTCAGCCATGTCCGATTCACAGACACATTATTCTCAAGTTTGTAGACTTGCTCAGACAGTGAATCTGAACCACTTTTGTACAGCAATCGTAATTGTACGATTCTGTAATTCAGTCCCTCCAGGATTTCGCGATTGCTGAATTTATCGCAAAATCAAGCAAACTCCGCAATTTTCGCAAAAGCTCGCAAATTTTCGTAATTGCCGCAAATTTTCCCCAGATTTTGGGTTTAGACGCGTCCTGTGACGTCATCACAACGCGCATTCAATCAAAGAAAGGTTGTTTCTTAATTACAAAAATGGAATGAACTGCCATGCTTTCTCATCATGACCGATTTACTAGAGCTGCATTGGACAAACGAACCGAAAGAGGAACGAATCCGCGCTACGCGGCGCAGACCGTTTATCTGCTCGGGGATCACGCGACACCGTTATACACAGCGCTGGGAGATACAGTGAAGAAAGTAGTCGAATTCACCGCAGAATCAGTAACATCTCTGTCAAATCTTGTGAGAAGCATTCAAATTCAGCGCAGAATTCTGTTAAAGCTACGGATATCAGAACAAACTTTCAGTAAACACAAATCTCCACCATTCAGCATGGATTTAACATAACTACAGGAACAACTTGTGGCAGAAATGGTCTAATGTCTACAATTGTTTTTAAATGCTTCACACAACTTTTCCCAGCACTTCAAAGCTTTAAGTAACCAAGTTTGAAAGTTATTTTTAATGTGATGACATTATTTGTTCATCCTTCATGTTGCCTCCATTTATAAAACTAAGTTTCATAATGTAGGAAAGCAAACACTTATTTAAAAATAAAAAGACATTAAATTACTACTATATGGCTGCAGAGACTTAGGCTTATTAGCCATTTCCACTCCCTAATATATATTTTTTGTATTTATTAAATTATATTTAGACATTATGAATGACAGTAATAAAAGTTAATTTTATCTGCATCTCAACTACCCAGACAGCACAAGTAAATCTGTAAGATGTCTGCTAAAGATCTGGGAAACATCTGGCTTGTAATCTGATAAATGTCTCAGAAGCAGTTTTACATGCATTCTAATAAATCTCTATTTGACATCTGACAGGAAACTTCTTGGAGATGTATTGCAGATGAGCAAATACCTTAAAAAATACATGTTGCATATGTAAATGCAGACATCAAATAGACATCTCTGAGATGTACATGTGCGATTAGGGTGAGTGCTTTACTGTCAGGTGCTGGTGCCACCTTCTGTAGAACTTAATGGCACTTGTGCTGGTGTCCTCAAATATTAGTCTGGACCCCTATGGTTCTCGAAGTCAGAAAAGTCATAACAGTGTTAGAAGAATGTTGTCTGTGGTATATTTTCACTGCAAAACAATAAGAAATACCGCAAATATCACCGCAAATTTTGAGAAAAGCCGCAGCAAAATCAGTCATTTTAGGCCGCAAAAATCAGAAAAAAGTGCCGCAAAATCCTGGAGGGACTGGTAATTAGACTACAGATGTGTTCTTATTAGCACACTTTTTTTTCCGAACAAAAAAGGTCCATTGTCAACTGTGAAGCCATGTATGATGCACAGCTCACAATGAAGTCACTTTTAAACCAAGCATCTTTCTGTTGGTCAAAGTGGGGAATTTGCATGACCAAATCTGATGCAAAATCTGCATGGGGAAATCCTTTGCCCTCACAATATAATTCCCAATGTGGATTCCTATTGAAATGACAGGATTTCACCTGCAAAAATTTGCTGATCAATGGTAAGTGTGACCACACCTTAACACTTTTTAGATCTGTATGAGGAACTAAGAACTACAATGGTATTAGTATGAAGAAGTAACATTCCCTAACACCCCAGCTAACAGGCAATTTTCTTAGAACACTGGCTATTGTTCTGGGCTGTTTCCCCAAAGCATCTTAAGTCAAAAGGCTGGAATACACTACAGGACTTTTAAAATCTGAACAGATTTTTAAAACACTAGGCATCATACACTTACCGACTTTGTAAATAGTGACAGACGAAAACTGGGCATCATACACTACACGACAGAGGATCATACACTACCAGACTTTAAAGTTGTTCCGATCGCAACAAACTCACGCAGAAACGTGCCTTGTTGCTAGGAGATGCATGACAAATGGCCAATATGTGTTCTAAAATCAGCTGAAAATATCAAACATGGTTTAATATCCTATGACTGGATGGAATCAAAATCTGAAACTAAAAAATCGGAGTCTGTGACCATCATACACTATGCGATTTTCTGTGGAATCTGTCAGCTGTAATCTGCAGACTGGCTCTGACTTTCCTCAACTAGAGTCAACTTGTTCAGACTGTAAAATAGGGGGAAAATCGGGGCAAAAATCTTGTAGTGTATTCCAGGCTTAAGTTGATCGTAGAACCATTGTCACCTATGGAGCTATGATCAACTTAGGTTTACGATGCTTTTGGGAAACGCAGCCCTGGTAAGTTTCTGTCAAAGTTATGATTTCTTCCAGCATCGAAGTTATCTGGGGCCAGATTCACGAAAATCTTCTTAAGAAATAAGTCAAGAAATTTCTTAAGAGAAATTCGTAAGAATGTTCTTAAGTGCAATTCTTGAAAAATTCTTAAGTTCTCAAATATGTTCTTAAGAACATAATTTTTTTCTTAAGAAAAAAATGAGTCTTTATCTGACTCAGTACATGGCTGAAGATGCACGAATAAACTCACACTTCAAGGATTGTCTTTTTGCATTTCCTTACCCTAATAATCATAATAAGCGTGTACACTATTTTTGTCGCGAACAGCTTGACTGGTGCTCGGCTTCATGTTTTTAATGTGCCTTTTTTTTTTAACAGTTACTTTTAAAGCTCTTTAAAGGAATGTTACGTGAATCCGGCTCCTGGGCTCATTTTTAATTTTAGCCTATAAAAACGACATAATCTAGTGTTCAGCGCATATGAATGCGTCCACACACAGGACGTGTTTACTGTAGCAGTGTGGACACACTCACTGGAAGCGTTCACTCGGAATAGAGTGCAAAAAGACAGCACAAAAATGAATGAAACAGGCTCTTTAAAAGTAAATATTCAAAAACACTGCGCATTAAAAGCGCAAAGCTGTGGGCCTGTCAAGCTGGTCGTGACAAAAATACTGTGCGCGCTTATTATGATTATAAGGGTAATCTGCATGAAGCGCAAAAAGACAATCCTTGAAGTGTGAGTTTATCAGTGCGTCCTCAGCCATATATTGAGTCAGATAAAGAAAAAAAAGACGTTAAGAACATATTTGAGAACTTCAAAAATAACATTTTTATAGCATAATCACAACAGTAGCAAATCTTTCTTAGAATATATATTCATTAGCTGGGACCAGTTCATTATAGACATTCACTAACAAACTAAAGTCAGTTGTGGGTACCTTTCTTCTGACTGTCCTGTTTGAGACATGGTTCCTTGTTGTCCATCTCTGCCATCTTTCTCTCGTCATTACTCAAGTCGTTCACTTTGCCACTTTCACATGTGCTGCTGTTGTTTAGAGGACCAGCTGGTGTGGTTGTGTCGATGTGTGTGTCCATATGAGTGGTGGAACAGGTCTCCTCCAAAGTGCTCTTGAACTCCTGCGACGGGAAGCGGTTGAGTTGACAGACCAGTTGCTCTGGGGCAGATGGTCTTAGGGGCGTCTCTCCGGGGCTTGACTGAGCACCTCCAGAGCTTTCTTCTGGGACCAAATCCAGCAGTGGAAGGGAAAGAGGGTCCACTGCGGTCTCCACAGCTTCTGTTGGGGTCTTTGCGTTTGGCTTAGGGCTCTCTGCCGTCGACAGACTGGGTTGGACTCTCTGGTCCTCCTCGTGAAGATCAGGTAGATCAGGTTCAACTATAGAGTCGTCCTCTCCTCCGACTTCATCTACGGTCACCAGTTCCTCCATGCTTTTAGGATACCAGCTCTCCTCCTCTCCATCATCTACACTTTCCAGTCCCTGAAAACCAGGAAACATTAGAAATTAATCCTTTTATTCAGCAAAGATGCACTGAATTGATCAAAAGTGACTGTAAAGACTTTTATAATGTTACAGAATATTTCTGTTTCAAATAAATGCTGTAAATACAAGAATCCTGAAAAAAAAAATGATCAAGGTTTGCACAAAAATATTAAGCAGCACAACTGTTCCAAACACTGATAATATGAAATGTTTCTTGGACAGCAAATCAGCATATTAAACTAATTTCTGAAGGATCATGAGACACTGAAGACTGGAGTAATGATGCTGAAAATTTAGCTTTACATCACAGGAATAAATTATATTTTTAAATATATTAAAATAGAAAACGGTTTTAAATTTTAATATTTCACAATATTACTTTTTTTACTGTATATTTTCTCAATTTCAGAACGCAAAAATGCAGAAGGGTATGAATGAATGAATGAATGAACATACGTTTACCTCACTGTCACCATCTTTGTCACACTTTGAAGACTCTACAGGTTTGCTGTTATTAGGAGACGTTGATCTTTCTTTGGCTTTATATTCTTCCTTCTGTAATACATTAAAAAACAGTGTTATTAAATTATTGTCTATACAGGCACATTTTAATAAAATAAAATATGATATATAATAGAATAGAATAGAATTTATACTACGGGGCCATTGAATGCTTGAATCTGATTGGCTGATGAATGTTCTAAGCTAAGGTGTGCAATTATTTTCAGGAAAACGCACGGCGAACGTAGTTCCAGGCAGCTGTTGACCGCATTACATGACCATATCACTTCGCCAAATTATTTGAGTTATTTCAAAGGTCCTTGCAGCAAAAGAACCAAAACTCACAATGGCACTGGCCAAACAAATAAATATAGTAAACAAAAGGATAAAAACGACAGATTATGTCCATGTTTTTTCCACAAAATTACATTTTATTATGTACGGAAAACATACTGTATCTCCTGCTCTCTCTCCCTCACAGACAGTTTGCACACACGTTAACATACGCACTAATGTTGTTAGCGCCACTCTGACAATTTTATCAGTAACAGTTTAACAACTTAAAAACCACATGACTTCTCACAAGCGAGGTCACAACAATGGCGCTGTTCGTGAAGAAAATTAACTTAAAGTTTCACTATA
Organism: Spinibarbus caldwelli; assembly: GCA_039654775.1. Lineage (NCBI taxonomy): Eukaryota > Metazoa > Chordata > Actinopteri > Cypriniformes > Cyprinidae > Spinibarbus > Spinibarbus caldwelli. Next base: position 16,170,581 of record CM077231.1, read on the forward strand.
ACTACAGACATTGCTGCCGAACACTACTGAGAGACGCACAGACTCACAGAGGCAACGTTAATCTCTCTCTCTCCTCTCTCTCATAACTTAGTTATTAACTGTATTAACTGCATTTGTCTACTATCAGCGGCTCAAGCCTCAGTTACTAGGTTTAAAATGACGTTTTGGAATTAGCAACGGAGGCACTGGATCAGATGCGGAAGAAATAATCCTACTCACAATAGCGATTTAAAGGTGCCATAGAATGCATTGATACAATATTTTAAATTGTTCTCTGATATCTACATAGAAGGTATGTGGTTTAGGTAAGGGCAAAAATCTCCAGAAATGATTTTACATGTCCATTTACAACCCTAGGATTTGTCTCTACAATGAAATGGTCTGTTTTTACCTTATTTGGAAAGGTCATAATAATGTTGAGCTCTGCTCTGATTGGCTGTTTCACAGTGCGGCTCAAAGTTGAGCTCTGCTCTGATTGGCTGTTTCACAGTGCAGCTAATTTCAGTAGCTCACAGCAGGAAGGAAACACAGGGAGGAAAATATATATATATATATATATATATATATATATATATATATATATATTCTCGCGCAGTTATATCATTGGGTAATTATGCTGTATATAAAATGCAGGCATCAGGGAGCTGCTATTAATATGCGGGGCACTGAAACTGCTTTCAAATGCACAATCGCTTTTTACTTTCACTTTCGAGTTTCGCGATCGCACAAACTCTGTTTATACTATGGAGTGGCAGTACTTACCACACATTTTACAAGATCAGATGGTTGTCAGTGGTGCTCAGGATCTGTAAATCATTCCCCATCATCCTCAGTCATCTCTCCTTACTCTGTTTATGTGGTAAGTGAAATCTTACATACTGTAATGTAACAGGCTACCGCTAGCAAGCAGCTAACCATGTCCCTTTAGTGGCTCGCGTTATTTTATTAGAATGCGTTATTTGCTTTCCGTGCCTTTCTGAATACAGACACCAACCCATCCCTACACAGCCTGGAACATAACATTTATTTCCATGATCTGCCATTTTCTCTGTTGTCCTCACTTGTTTCTTTGCAATACCTGCAGAACTTCTGATGATTTGGCTTTGCAGGTTCGGCTGGCGGCTGACCTAGAACATGGGCGGGTATATGCAAATGTTGGGGGTGTAGTGATCCTGACTGTTACCTCACAGTCGGTGTTATGTTCTGATTCGCCTGTTTTTCAGTGGTCTTTTTCATGCAGGAGATTTACATAAGGAGGAAACAATGGTATTTGAGGCTCACGGTATGTCATTTCCATGTACAGAACTGTTATATTTAACTATGCCAAGGTAAATACAGTTTTCCATTCTATGGCACCTTTAAGTAGAAAAACCGGACAGATGCCTTGAAATATATCATGTGATCGATGTCTTGAGGTGTGGTAACCGTAGTATAAGCGGAATAATTGACTTCGGTCCGTTAAATTATTAGAAAAATAATGCACACCCGAGGTGTAACGGTGTAACTCTGCTTCGCGCATATATAATATAATATGACATAATATAAATTATTACAAATAAATATTTAATAAAATAGTACATTTAAATATTTAATTCTTTGACAGTTTATATATTTTACATAATATATAATATTAAAATAAAATAATATAAAGATATTTTATAAAATATATGAACTGAATGGTAATATATTTTATATTTTGAATATTTAATGTTTAATATTCTTAACATTCTGTGTATAATTTCAAATTTTGTGATTCAGTTAAAAACAGTTTTAAGGCCCATTCACACCAAGAACCATAACTATAAAGATAACTATAAAGATAGCGATATTAGCATCCACACTAGCGGACGATATCGTCTGTTTATTCTAAGCGCACGCTCGTCTGCCGCTTTAAATTCTCGAGCTCGTTATAGCAGGATTGATTCTGATTGGGTGTCAATGTTTTTATCGTTCATCAGCTGGAAAAAAAATAGTGCCAACGATATTCCAAAATATATTACAACGAATAGATTCCAACGATATTGTTTCCCTGTGCCTTTATCATTATAGCTGGGGTGTGGACTTCTGTAATATTGAGAACCAGTTTTTTAAGTATATCTTTATCGTTATCTTTATAGGTATTGTCCTTGGTGTGAACAGGCCTTTACAGTTGTTCTTCAAATTAACCCTACTGAACTGAAATGCCTAATTTCAGTTCAACATGCCTGATTTTCGGACTCTTTCTCCTCCTTGTCTTGTCTCCGGCTCGGCTTCTTGCTGCGTCCTCTGTCTTCAGCTGCCCGGTTTGAGCTTGTGTCGTCCGTCACATCTGACTCTGAGTGTCGGGGTCTGTGGTAGTCGCTGCCGTCCCTTCTCTTCGTTTTCCCCTCATGTCTCTGATGATGCGTCCTGCTCAGTTTATCAGTCTTGTACATCGAGTCTTTCTTGTAAAAGTCGTCTATGGAGTGGTAGGAGAAGGACGAACCCTGAGGGCTTCCGCGGGGGTACCAGTCCCTTCCCCTCTCGTCCCCGGGCCCCATACGCGGGCTGATCCGGTCCCCAGTTTTAAGGTAGGGTTTCCTGCGCTCAGACAGCCATCCGTTGGGTCTCTCTTCCTTGTCATTCCTCCAGTCGTCTCGTTCACGGGGGTCCTCGTCCCCACGGGAATGGGGCGTCCAGTCCCAAGAGGCACGGCGGGGCCCCATGCCGTTGCTCCAGTCAGGCCGACAGGACGGCCCCGGGGGGCTGTGAGCGGAGCTACAGGATGTGAAACTCGGACTGTGTGAGCGCGGACTCAGAGAGTGACTGACTGGACTGCGTGATCTGGCACGCTCCGGCAGATACCTGCACAAAACAGCAGCAGTTTTGAGACAATGATAAAGAAAAGGAAAAATCTTTGAAAAATTCAAATTTAAAACACATGGGCAAAGTTCTTATAATTGACCCTTTGCAAAAACCCGCCCTCCTTAGTTACTGTTTCTACGTCCAACAAGCCATGCCACTCACACACTACTCATGTTCTCACGCAGTGAAAAATACATTGCGGAGCAAAGAGGAAACTGACAACACACCGACAGAAAAGGCAGGTTACTTTAGATGACAAAGTCATTGTCATTTTTTAAAGAAGTTCAAACAATAAATACCGTTTTGTGGCTCTTTAATGTGTTGTGACAGATCGCTGTAGTGCCTCAGTTCAAGCGGCACGTGAACTAATCGTCTTTTCATATTTACTTAAAGCATGAAATAAACATGAATGAACATCAGAACGTATTTTATTTCAACCACGGAAAGATGTCAAGGCAAACAATTTTTCAAGTTTAAGTCCACCGAAGTTAATCTACTCTCCTGTCTGGTTTCTTTATCAGACAAAATGGTGGTTCGGCGTTATGACTGGTCAGATCGCCTGTCAATCAAGCTCTTTGCGAAAGGTCAAATGTGCTCTTTGTCAGGTTTATTGTTTTGAGAAGCTTTTATACCATTTTCAAGAAAAGTTCAAATTTAATGATGTCATGGGGTGCAACCATCAAGTAAAAAGAAATCAGTTTTAACCTTGAATACATGTGATTGTACACATCTTAATCATGATTTTCAAAAAAGTTTATAAATACATATATTTTAAAGTGATGTTTTCTACAAATAACAGGAATTTCTAATTCATACATATTACGATTTTTGAGAAGATGCACCACGTCATTTTACAAACTGAACTAACCCTGCATTGTTACGAAAAAGTCATATTATCTGATATTAAGAAACGCTTAAATATGATATAATATTATAAAATAAACATAATATGAATCCATATCCATATTATGAACTACTGCAATTTTAAATGTTATTTTTCAATTTTTAATTTAAAAATTAATAAAATTCTATATCGAAGTATTCTAAGAGCCATATTTACTAACAGCTTGTGCCAGCGCAAAACATCTTTTGGCGTTAAAATAGTACTGTCAGGATTTACTAAAGACGTGCAGTGAAGAATTAGTGCTAAAAAGGCGTGGACAGAGTTATTTTTGCACCTGATCTTTTTGAATATGAATTTGGAGGAGTTTCCCTTTCAGACACAAAATTTATGGGAGGAGAGTATTAAAATGAATTTACTGACGTTTGTGCTCGTCAAATTACTGGTATTTGCACCATTATTTAACGCCCCAAATAATCATGTCTTAAAGCAGGCAGTAATTTGCGCTGCTCTTGGTGGATTGCGCTGGTCATTATGGAAATGATCTGGCTGCGTCCGTGTTCTTTAATGTGCGCATTGTCAGTAAATCACACGAAGAATTTTCCCTCCCATCAGCGCTTTTATGAAATTGCGCTCTAACGCTAACTTGTCCTGTTTAGTAAATCTGGCCCTGTATCTACTATATTTAAGTATCTAAAATTTAAAAATGCAATTTTAGCTAATTAATCTATATTATACCTAAAATAGAAAAATGAAATTTAGTTAATAATTCTATATTATCACACAGTCATGAAGGTCTGCAGGAGTCATTTCTGTGATGTCATTTCCTTTTTAATGTTTTTCTTTTCTGCATGTTGGTCACACCACATAACTTGGATTTGCAGGACATATAAAATATTATTTATATTACATAAAATATAATAATAATAATAATAATAATAATAATAATAATAATAATAATAATAATAAAGTAAAAGTTTATACCAAACTACTTAAAGATTTTAATTTTTTTTTAGGAAATTCTTTTTTTTTCCTTTTTCTCCTTCTTTATGATATGAGGACAGTTTTACCACCCTGACATTTCTGACTTTATGCCTTCCAAAAATCCATTTTTAATTTTTAGTTTTGAATTTTGATTTTAAATTAATTAGTAATTAAAATATTTTTTTAATTATAGAAGAGATGTATTCAGTTCATCATTAATATGAGTCAGCATTTTTATGTATTGTCGAATAAATCAATACAACCAGACTAAAAAAAATGACCCAAAAGGTCCCAATAAAAATGTGTCCTGCTCTCACCTGTCAATCTCCTGCATCTCGTCTCGCTCTCTCTGGGAATTGATGTCTTGGATTATAGAATCAACATCTTTACCTGGTTTCTGGATCAGAAAGGAAAACACTTTGAATCGGGTTTCTTGGAATCCCGTGATCACGATGAGCCAAGATGAGCTTCATACCTTCAGCTGCAGCTCCTTGTATCTCTTGGACATGCGGATCAGCAGCTTGTGTCCGTTGATGGTAGCCGGCTGCAGCTGGTAGTACTGCACCATCGCCTGCGCCGCCTCCACGTATGCCATTTCCAGAAAAGCCTGACGCCGAAATCAAATCGTTAAAAAGCATGCATGAAACATAAAATGTGTCAAATGTGATCCGAAAAGATATTCTTTTTAATTGCGTCATAAATCTTCGAGACAGTTACAAGATCAATTCAATGCCAGGCATTTCAGGCACATGTCAAACTTGGCACTGGACCCAGAATTGGATCCAGTCTGTACTAACAGGACCAATCAAAAAGTCACATTTGATTAACGAATCAGGGTGATGGAGACATCATCGGTGTCAGGGTTTAAATGTATGAAGATAAAGTACACAAAGTGCTTGTCTAAATCTATTTCTGCAGTTTGTCGTTATTTACGACAAACTTTACGATATATCATCTTCATTTCAGAGCTGAAAACTCCTACCTGATGCGTCGAGCGCATGAGGATGTAGTTGGTCACTTTGCCGAAGGGAAGCCCCAAGTTGATGACGTCATTCTCTGTGCAGCTGCCCTCTGGGAGGTTACAGATGTGCACGACGCGTCCGGGACACGCTTTACGCTGAAGAAACTGTAAAAGGACACAATGAAACACAGATTATTATATATTCCGTAGCAAACATTTTTTTTTAATGTTATAAATTGAGTACATAAAAAATGTAGATGAAATATATGTGAATATTTAAGAGGTTTGTGACTAGCAGTTGTGTTCATGTATGATCAAACAGATCCATCATCTGGCCCCTGCTGTGCTCACTAATGCCCCCTACTGGTACTGAAATACAGTAAGCCATTGAATTGAACTTAATTTCTAAATTCTTTCTCTTTTTTTCTTTTCTTTTTTTTTTACATTGAAAGTGAATTTTAGTAAAAAAATAAAATAAAATAATGCAAAACCTTCAAAACTGTGTGTGTGTGTATATATATATATATATATATATATATATATATATATATATATATATATATATATATATATATATATATATATTTTTTTTTTTTTTTTTAAATTCTAAAAAAAAAAAAAAAATACATTTAATACATTTTAATATAATATAATATAGTTGGATATAATGCAACATTCATTTTTGGCCTACGGTCCTCAATTAAGTTTGATTTTTGGCCCTTCATATTAATAAGTCTGGGCATCTTTGTTCTAAAGATCTAAATGTACATTAACATACTTCATCAGGCTGAAATGTATTATTCAAATCAGAGCCAAAAATAAATAAATAAATAAATCCCGAGCATGCTGAAATCTTAAACCTGATCTGAAAAAAAAGAGATATCATAAATGTCTCATAAAATGAAGAAAAAAAAAACTTAACTAATTAACCAACATTATAACATTTTAAATAAAATCCCATAATAAAATGTAAATATGTAATTTTAGCTAATTAATCTATACCTATAATCTAAAGTTGATCTAAAATAGATAATAAAAAGTTAATAAGAATTCCATATTATATTATCATAACAGACGCTAGAAGGGATTTAAAATGACATTTTTATCTAATTAACCTACACTACCATTTCATTTTGTCTAATTAACCTACACTACCATTCTAAGGTTTGAGGTCAGAAACATTTTTAATGTTTTTTTAAAGAAGTTTCTTCTGCTCATCAAGGATGTATTCATTTAACCAAAGATACAGTAAAATCAGTAATATTGTGAAAAATTATTACAATTTAATCTGGCTGTTTTCTATTTGAGTATATTTTAAAATTAAAAGCTATTACTTTTTTATACATATTTTTTTTCAGATTATTTAAAGGACAGAAAATGCAAAAGAACAGCATTTTTTTTTAAATAGACATTATATATTATATAATTTACTGTCCTTACTGAGACTTTTAATCAAGTTCATGCATTCTTACTGAATAAAAGTTTTCGTTTCATTCAAAAAACAAAATCTTACTTATGCCAAACTTTATGGTAGCATATACCACAATATGAAATAAAAATGTACATAATGTATATTATTCTACAGGAAATATAATTTAGAAATACAATTTTCAGACTACCTTTTAATACCTGTTCGTTTAACACAATCAAAATACTCTAAAAAGCATGTCAAATTAAATTTTTTATAACAGTAATATAAGCGACAGTGAGGTAGTATGTGTGGGGAGTTTTTTACATGGAGGTGGCAGGATTTGATTGACAGCAGCAAGTGTGAGAGGCGCTCAGCCCACATGAGCGCAGGGTCAGAGACGGGGGTCAGTGTTTACACTGCAATTTACACACCATAGGAGGAGTATTATGGTGTGAGCACCACAGACATCCACAGAGTGTGTGAGAACTGATTAATTATCATGAGTGCCGATCGTGAGAATGAAAGCAGTGAGACTCGTGATGATCCTGTCACCCGTATAAATGATTCAACCAATCAAACTCTCAAATCTGTGCCAAAAAGGCACAGAATGTGACAACCGCTTGCAAATTCAAAGCCTTAAACGAATCTTAATCTAGACACGGCTGACTTCTAGGTTTATCTGCGGCTGCCCGCTGACCGACTCTAACAGTCGGAGCAGAGCTCGTGATAATTCTATGAATGGTTTCCTGCCAGACTTTCCCTTTGGCCAAATGTGACAAAAAGGTCACGTTAGGTCTTCATCCATAAACACATACCGAAATAGACTGCCAAACAGGCTGTTTATGTGTTTGCTATATGCTATATAAGTCAGAGTGTAACTGTGAATGGCTTCTGTGTGCTGGTCTAGTAAAATGCAACACCAATGTTTTGGAGTTCGTTCAGCTTATTGTAGGCAGTCAGAGATTGTTGAGTGGCTCGATGTTCTGGTAGCGAAGGTGATTATGTTGAAATGCTGGGTGAACATAACTCTGGTAGTGCAGCGAAACCCTTGAGGGGCTGTGGCTGCTGCTGATTGGCCGACGTGGAATGCCAATCAAAAGATGTTTTTTTATGATTGGTCTACCAAAGCAGCTACACTCTTAGGGAAACAAATGGTACAAAGTTGTCACTGGGGCGGTACCTTAAGATACAAAAGCTAGAAGTTACATTTGTGTACCTTATTTAACGCTATATATTAGTACCTTTTGAAAGGTTGCCACATCAGTATTATACCTTTTTTTCCCCACTGAAACTCAAAGTATTAAATGCGCTTCAGGTGAGGGTCGTCAAAGAGAGAGATTGCAAAAATAATGAGCCTTTCAAACAGGTTTCCCCAAACACCTCCTCCATCTGTCATTGGTTGGCCAAACAGATAGCCACACCTCCAGACTCGTGCCATTAGTCAAACCAATGTTGCTATGCTGGGCTGGGCTGGTCAGGATTCGTAAACAGAGCAATGTTTTGAAAGCATCACAATGTAAACAGTGGCTTCAAAGGCACATTTTGATGGGAAAATCAACCCACAAATGCCAACCTACAAAGTCATCTCTTATTAAGTTGTAGTGTTAATTTAGTACCGAGATACTATTATACTTTTACTTTATATTTAGTATAGTTTTAGTATAGTTTATTTCAGTATTAGTTGTAGTTATTTTAGAACAGTTTACATTAAATGAAAATGAGAAATACTGCCTTGGATAACTTAAAATAATCAAATTTATGACATATACTTTATTTCAGTTAACATTTATTTTATTTCGAGTAAGAAAATGTTTGTTATGGTCACATTTTAGTTTTAGTTATAAAGTTGTGATAAAGTTAAGTTGTGATAAAGCATTTTAACACCAAATAAAGATGAGAAATAACTAGATAACTGTTAAATGTCTTCTGTATGCCAACAAAATATTGGCATATTTCTATACAATATAATTGCTAATATAATTTATGCGGAAAATCAGAATAACAAAAATTATTCTGAATAATTGTGTCACATGACATGTTAAGGGACAGTAACATGACTTTTTAATGTAATTTAATTTAATTTAATTTTTGTTTTATTATTTTATTTTACTTTTACCTTTTCTTTTTATTTTATTTAGATGTGCTAGCAGTGTCAAAAATTGGTGTAGAAACAAATTTCACTCAGAAAATTGACAAATGTTACAGAATTTTACAGTTACAAAGAAATGGCAAGTAACACACTTAAATTAGTCATTAAATTTTGAAGAAGAAAACTTAAAAAGTATTTTCTTATAAAACATACTCTAATAATCTTATTTACAATTAGTAAATACAACTAGTGTTACGATATGTAACATATATGATGTATTCAGTGTTATCAGTAAAATGTAACTGAAGTTTCCACAAAGAAAAATATTTTTCAGTCATTGTCTTGCCAGCATCTCTCACTGGTGACAGAACTTTTGTTATAAAAATGCATTGGTACTTTGATTCCATCTTTTTTATGTGACTGTATCAGAATGCAGTAGTGCTGTATTATGACTGTCAACTGAGACAATGACACTCTTCATGTAAAGAAATTAAGAGATTTGTCATGAGCACATCGTAAATTAGGAGAACGAAAGGCATTTTCTGTGGAGATCTAGCGATGACGGGCACCATATCACGCTACAGATACATCCGTTTGCTTATCTAGTGAGGGCTTAAACTGCTTTACACAGGCCCTGACACAGGTTCATCTGAAATCTATAGCATGCACTTTCTGAATTTCATAGATCTCCCAGCATTCCCCCTGTCAGGAAGCCTTTATCCCCCAAAGATCAGGTTACGATTCTGTGGGCTGAAAGTGAATTCCCAGCCTCAGAGCCTTTAACGAAACCTGGAACACATCACAGACATCTTAATTACTTGGCTGGACGGTTTGATCTGTCAAAACTCAGAATTTCTGTGTGTGCTGATTTTTGAAACAGAGTCTGTGCATCCTTTCACATGATAAGCCAAAAATTAAAAGAGTTATAAGAGCACTGCCGATGTACAGCTGCTGTAAAACAGGTGGGTTTAATAGGAGCTAACATTAGCTCGTGCCTTCACCTCTCCAGTGGACTAAATCATAAATAACTTGGCTAAAAAGACCACCATAAAGAATCTTTGTGCGAGTCTCTGAATCCACAAGCTGGCAACCGCATAAAATACCGTCCTGCACAGGACACGGTTTCAATTATAGGTGGCAGACGTCTGAGCAAGGACAGAGCATCTAATCTGAAACAATGCTTCACGCCGTCCATATGTGAGGACCCATCAGTCACACTCAGCCGTCTGTCTGAGCGCGACTCACATTACTATAGCTCATGCAAACACAGAACGAGCATGAGAGATGAAATGAAAAACAGACTGTCAGAAGACAAACCCATGACAAGAATAATGTTGCCGAAATGCATTATAACAATGAATAAATTACATATTTAGAAACTATATTATATTATAATATATACCATTGTAATATGTACCTATTTTCTTTAAAAGTTTTTTTATATTTATACTTTTATTCAGCAAGGATTCACTAAATTGATCGAAAGTTACAGTAAAGACATTAATAATGTTACAAAAGATTTCTGTTTCAAATAAATGCTGTTCTTTTGAACTTTCTATTCATCAAAGGATCCTAAAAAATGTATCACAGTTTCTACAAAAATATTACGCAGCACAGCTGTTTCAACACAGATAAGAATAAATGTTTCTTGAGCAGCTTTGCCTTGTAGGAATAAATTATATTTGAAAATATAATAAAATAGGAAACAGCTATTTTCAACTGCAGTAATATTTCACAGTATTACTGTTTAGTGAGCATGTGAGACTTCTTTCAAAAACATTAAATGAAAATTTTGTCATTAATTACTCAACCTCATGTCGTTCCAAACCTGTAAGAGCTTTGTTCATACAGTAATGTAACTGACAATTTCAAGGCCCATAAAGGTAGTAAGAACATCTGTCACAATTCTGACACAGAAGAGAAGAAATTCTTGAATGAAGTCTTTATTTTTGTTCTGTTTGCGCACAAAAAATATTTTCGTAGCTTCATAAAATTACGGTTGAACTATTGATGCCACATGGACTATTTTAACGATGTACCTTTCTGGGTCTTGCGTTGCTGTCTATGCAGAGTCAGCAAGCTCTTAGATTTCATCAAAAATATCTTAATTTGTATTCCGAAGATGAACGAAGGTCTTACGGGTTTGGAAAGACATGAGGGTGAGTAATTAATGACAGAATTTTCATTTTTAGGTGAACTATCCCTTTAAAAATCCTACAAACCCAAATTTTTGAACGGTAGTGTGCATCTTTCACAAGTCAATTTTGTGTTATAATGTACAAAAGTCCAAGTATAATTATTAATAACCAAGTAATTATTATAACTATTATCATTTTTATGACTGCAAACTGCAGTTATAAGGCATAAGACATTTTCCATCCTCAAATGGCGTGACAATGATTCTCTCTTGGTAACTCTTGGTTTCAGTCTCGTTTTATCTCTCTTCTCAACATAGTTTGGAGTCCTTGACCACAAAATGACTTTGTTGTAGTTCTTTAGCTTTGAATCCACAGGCCTGCTTTGGTTTGCTATACTAAACTTCTATATTCAAGTCATTATTATTATTATTATTTTTAATAAGACAGAATAATGCAAAAATAAAATAAATTCTAAAATTATGCGACTATTAAATAAAAAAAGATCATATTAATTAGTAACATTTGCTAAATAAAAATTAATGTGGAATTTGGCCAGTAACATTTTTTTATTTTAGGAATTACAACAAAATACAGTGCAAGAACTACAGTTGGACTCCCACTGATGTAAGAGATTCAAACCAATAACCTGTTTACTGAAGAAAATCTCAGTGGAACGTTTACCATCAGGTTTTTAGCTAAAAAAAAAAAAAAAAAAACTCTCTCATTTTGTCCTAACTTTAAAAATCTAAACCAAAACCCAAAAGCAAAATGGGTGGTTTTATGTCGTCATGTTTCACTGAGAAACTGTATATACTGCTACAAATGACAGCAATGATCAGCGGTGTTTTTCACATATATGCAAGAAAAAATGTTACAGAATTTTGTTGTTATTAAATATATTGTTAATGTAATTAAATGTAAAAAAAAATTAATTACATAGCAATGTTTATGTACTCTTTCTGACCGTGATACTGTGCTTTGAATCATGGTTGGTAAATTTTTTTCTAATCACTCAGCACTGGCAGGTCGGGCAAAAAGTTAATTTTGGAGCCTGATCACACAGCTAAATAAAGTCCCTGAACAACAAAAACTAGTGTTAGTTTTCACACAGGACAAGATCTGTCTGGCCTAATGCATTCCTACTATATTACAACAGCACAACAACATAACAACTACCTAAACTGACCATGATCTGCCCCTTTTTATATAGCTGAAAAAATAGTTGCGCTGGAAAGTTTCCAAAATTATATATTCACAACTTTTGATACAGAAACAATACCATATTAATGCTACTGAACGAAAGTCTTTACTTGTATGCAGTGACTGAGCCGTACAATACTGCTGGCTTCCACCTGTTCTCAACGAGCTCTAGCTGTGAAGATGGCTCAGTTGTCCTTTGAATAATAACCGTTAGACTGTGATAATAAGCACTAAGTAATCTGTCAGTCAGTGAAATAGTGTGACCTAAATATAGCACGCTCTGTATCTCAACACTCTTGGCTTCTTTACAAACCCTGTGAGCTAAAGGCGGAAAGAACAACGCTATGAGATAACCCAACAAACATTCACAAATAAAGACCTCATCAAATAGAGCTAGGTGAAATTTTTTAAATCGCACAACTACTAAAATGATTAAATCACATTTCTTAAAAAGTCAACATGTGAAAAAGCATCTGTTTAATTGTCTGCCCAATTCTAACCTTTACCCCTGCTTGGTGCGAAGTAAATCCCGCCCCTGAGAGAGGAAATGACTTCATGGATGTGGCAGGCAAATATGAAGCACTTCCAGTTGAAACATCTGTAAAAAACAGGAAACGGCACTTAAGATATCCAAACATATGTAGAATACATCTAATTAGCAAAGTGAGGAAACACTACATAGTTATACTCCAAGACATAGTTTGACTAAAGTATTTTTCTATTGTGTTGATGTATTTCCTATTGAAACAGGAAGTTGGGGTGAGGAAATACTGAAGGTCTTGTAGTTCTTTTTAAAATAGCCAATAGCATTTAGTTTACGTTACTGCCCCACAAAACCACAAAAAGTCACTTACTTTGCAATCAAATGATAAAAAAGTAGGTCGAATTGAATTAAAAAGTAAGAGTGTTAGCATAACTAAAGACACACAGATGTACCATGTTTTACGTGTTGCTAATGCTAGTCGATGGCAGGTGGCATCGGAGAAGGGACATATTTTGTCAACATACTGGACAAAACTAGTTACATTTCTGAGTACAAGATGAATCATCAACATTTTTTCAAAGACTATACATTTTATGTGTCTAATAAAGAAGTGCACTTGTACATAGATGGCCTAAAAGCTCCTTTCATGGAGTCTAATCTATAAGAGAGTTAAAAAGATATCAAAAGAAACACATTTAATCAAAATGACTAGTGAAAAGTTTCCGACAAACACAAAAACTGTTAGCACACGTCACTCAGTGTGCCAGTCTGTAGACACTTCGCTCCCTCGCCACTGTACTGACAGCCCTAAAAATAGACTCCTCTAAAATCATGTCCCAGAGTCTCCTGAATCTTCAGCACTTACTCTGAAGGACAAATTAGGAGATTTGACTTACCTTGACTGGCAGCCGACGTGTATGCCATAGTGTTACTCACTGCCATGTTGAGACATCCTTCAGACGACACTGGAAAGTGCACTGCTCCGAGCGTCGGGCTGTGAAGGGACAGCACTGCATTTAGATCCTAAATCCCAGTGCATCTGGTCCGACTATATCTTATGACACAGCTCGAATTCAGGTCATAACCCTCTCTATATGGAAGAAGACTCTTTATAAAATAACTTTAATATGGAGATTGGCTGTACTCATAAAATGCTTAATAAGAGTATCACAGGCGATGATCGGAACGTATCAAGGATCAAAATAGACCACATACAAACAAGCCCTTTAAAAGTATCTTGTTTCTACACCAGGTTAGCAACTATCACTGTAGCCGCTCATGCATTGGAGTTTGCTGACTGATTATCACCATCATAAGACGCTTAAATATACACTGCTCATCAATTGATGAATGTTGTAACATGGTACAAATGGTATTTTCCTTTGTACTCACCTTTCGGTGTAGAGCGAACAGTTCTGCAGATGTAACTTGCCCTTCACATGCTGGTCCCAGTCCTGAAAACAGCATACACACACACGATATGCCTGTCAGATAGACTTCACTATAATCCTTCTCTATGAGAGTGAGAGATTCCCCTGGCGTAGACACAACCTGGGCCAATTAGAAAGCTAGAAGTTTGCAGCAGAGAAAAGGCAAGCAATAGTTGAGAATGAATGCGATTATGGCAAACTCTTGCAGAACAACTGTGTCCTCGCCCCCTCTAAACCTGCCTCCACTCGACACATGCCAGCTGCCACAAAAGCATTCACACCCTAGTGTAACCAATGGGCCCATTTTAGCCAAGTATCAGGAAAACCCTCTCAGTTCCGCAGAAATAACTGGAAAAAAACAGTTGCTGCAGTCGAGACCAACTGGATCTCAATTCTGTATACTGGATGCTGGAGACATCAGGATAGACTTACGTAGATACAATACACAGTTCATAAGCAGAATTCAAAGCTTAGCATAATTTTGGCACATGTAGGAAAAAAGTGAAAAGTCTTTTGAGGCTTGCCTTAAAGATATTTGATTCAGCTCACACCTAGGGCCGGATTTGCTAAACAGGGCAAATTAGCATTAGAGTGCAATTCCATAAAAGCACCGATGGAGGGAAAAATTCTGCGTGTGATTTACTGACAATGTGCACATTAAAGAACACAGACACTGCCAGATCATTTCCATAATGACGAGCGCAATCTACCAAGAGCAGCGCAAATTACCGCCTGCTTTAAGACATGATTATTTGGGTGTTAAATACTGGCGCAAATACCAGTAATTTGACAAGCATAAACGTTAGTAAAATTGTTAAACATCTGTTTAGCAATTTTATACTCTCCTGCCATAAATTTTGCATCTGAAAGGGAAACTCCAACAAATGCATATTCAACAAGGTCAGGCACAAAAATAACTGTGTCCACGCCTTTTCAGCACTAATTCTTCACTGTGCGTCTTTAGTAAATCCTGACAGTACTATTTTAACACCAAAATACAGTTTGTGCTGGCACAAGCTGTTAGTAAATCTGGCCCCTATTATTGAGATCCGTCTTTGTTATCCGACTACAAGAGGTCAACATGAAATACAAGTATGAACAGGGAAGAAAATGTTTATGATCCCATCTTGGGTCGTCTGATCTCAACTGGACAACTGGTTGTAATGGCATCTTAAATTCTATCTGATACAATCAACATTCGGAGTAACTGAAAACTCATCACATTGGTATATTACTCTAATACATCTTTGAGTTTGGTGTGAATGGGCCATTTCCTTTAATCTCAACCAACAAGCCAGATCTACTCACCTTCAGGTTGTAAACCTTCTTCTCACAAATGGTACACTGATGGGGTAGGTGTGAAGGTGTTGTCCCATGATAGTCATTGAACTGGTGGGGTTGCAATTGCAAGGTCGCCCCTTCCTCACTCTGGGAAACCTGTGGCTGCTGTTGAAATCCCCCTTGCTGTCCAAGGGGTGGACCAATCCCTGGACCGCATGTCGAGTTGAACTTAGGATCTGCCGTGGGTTCCTCAGGGTTATACAACTCTGTTCTTTGACCCACAAACCCTGGTCCGGGTGGTACCCAACCACCAGAACCTGTTCCTGTACCTATATCCATCTTCCCCAAGTTGACCGGACCTTTCCATTGATCCTTAGAGGCTGATCCCAGATTCTGATCATTGCTTCCTCTTATGAAACCAGCTTGCTGTACTGGTGTTTCCGAAGAGTAGAAGTCTCTTTGAAAAGTGCTGTGGACATTGTTTCTGGGTTGTGTAGAGGCTCCACCATACTGTCCTCCATCACATGCTTTACTAGTGACCACTGAAGCCCCTCCCAGATATCCAAACTGCAAACGACGGTCCGTGTCCGTCAAATACGTTCCAGCCTTTTTGCTGAAATCATTGTGCTGACTAGCTTTTTGGTTGGCCACTCCACTGTAGCTGGTGGGCCTGATTCCAGTGGGATTTGGGGCAAAGCCACCACCAACCAGTTGTCCCAGTGCAGCATTTGGTGGGGGGAAGGCTATGGGTGGAGGTGGAAAGGCCCCACTGTGGGCCTGGGCCATGCTGGAACCCCGAAGATGGTTGAAGAGAGGTTGAGACATGGCCACATTGGAAAGAACCTGATTTAGGACAGTGGCTGCGGCAGCGGTATTGGTGGTCTGGGCAAGTTTGAGGCGGTGTAGGGTGAGCTGGGCCTGAAGCTGAGCCAGCTGAAGACTAGCAGGACTCAGAAGCAGGTTCTGACCCACTCCACCATGAGCACCAGCCAGAGGAGCAGACTTGTTATCAAGCTTTTCTCCTGAGGTGCTGTGGAGAGACACATAACAGTTCATCAATTAAATGACCATGATCCATTGCAAATGTACACAGTAAAAACTAGACATCAACAAGTGACTATCCAAACATTTAGCCAGCAAACACACAACGTTCTTCTAATGATAGTGTATGGTTCCTCTGATTCTGATTAACAAATTTGGATTATGTTTAAGTAATTGGTTAATATTTCCATAAAAAAAAAAAACTTTCCTGGATATCCAAAAAGAAACTCAGAGATCTGGGCCCATATTTATCAAGCTTCTCAAAGCACCATTTTAGTCTTAAGTGCTGAGAATTCATGAAATTTTCTTCAACTTTCAAACTTAAGTATAAAAGCAAGTTATCAAATTTCTTAAAGCTAAGAATCACTCTTACTCTCCCAGTTATTTAAGACAGCTCGAGAGGTCTCTCAAGTGGTTAGGAGTTGCCAGTTGGGCTTGTGATGGCACTTAGGAGACAGAGACGTGCTCAAACTGCAGATCTCATGAAAGTGCATTTCAATGGTACGATTTTCTATTTGGCGTACTATTTATACGCAAAAATTGTCTTTGGCGTGGATATGATACGCAATGGTTAGGTTTAGGGGTGTAGGGTAGGTGCATATCATATGCACACCAACAAAGTACATATGATATGCACGCAAAATCTGCGTATTATATGCATGTCAAACACGTGCGTATCGTATACACACCAAAATCAGTTTCTGTGTCACGCAAAATACAAAAAAAAAAAAAAATCGTGCTATTGATACGTTTCCGCTGTTCAACTAATTCAGCAAGCAGTAGCGCTTCTTCATCCTGCCAGTTCGATTTTCTTTTGGAATCCATGGTGGCTGATTATATGATAAAATCTAGGCTATATATAGGCAGGTCAGTTAACAGCACACCGGTTTAAAATCTGTAATTAAGACATGGTGGAAAACATGTTTATCTTTCATTTCCAATGTGTATATCAATGTATTCTCTTGAAAATTCTTTATTGTCAAATGTGTGTTGAATGTAAACTCCTCTTAGGAATTTCACCATTCAATGTGAACTTATCTGAGAGTATTCTTAAATAAGGAAATCTATTCAGTGATTGGTCCATGCCTATGTAATCATCCAAAATCCCGTTTGTGGCACAGCAAAGTGTCGTGAATCATCTCTAAGACTGACACTTAAGATTTAGTCCTACACTTCACTTAAATTACAACTGAGATGCTTGATAACTACCTTTTAAGCACAGCTTTGAGCCAAGATTTTTTTTTTTTTTTTTTTACTCTTAAGTCAATTCTTAGCAGTGTTCTTGTGAGTAATTCTCAGAAGCTTGATAAATACGGGCCCTGTTCTAGGAACTTTCTAAAATAAAATAAAAATTTAACATTCCCAGAATATTACAGGAACCAAAAACAGTTACATGGGTCACTATTTTAGTGGGAGCTTTTGAAACTGAAAGGTGATGTTTTGTAAAACCTTAAGGTGATGAAATGGGTTTTGTCCAATTCAGAAACATTCTTCCTGACCAGACATAAGTACAGGAACTCTGGACTCCCTGTCCCTGTTTGAGTGGACTGATTAATGCGCTCACATGCTTGCTAAATTTAGCAAGCACTACTATCAATCAAAATATCTGTGCAAGCCTGATACCACTCTAGCTGAGCACACACTCTCCAAGCCAAGAGCTGACATAAGTGGCAAAGCCCAAGGGAAAGTTGTAATAGTGGTGAAAGAGGGAACAACAATGTTTCTCAAAGGTACAGGCCATGATAAAGAGATTTTGTAGTCTTTTAACCACAAGGGTTTTTCATGAAGTAGATTCCAGGTGTTCTGGTGTTTCAAATACAGACCAAGTTTATGCATGAGCAAACAAGAAACAGCTGGAACAAGGGGAGGCCCTCAGATCCTTTCAGATCTGAATTTGTGCAACTGAATCTTTTGGTGGGATTAGCACCTCTCCAGAGTAGCACTGGAGTCATTTAAGATTATGACATGGACTTACAGGAGCCTTTCCAGATCGTAAAGTTCACACATCAATACTGGCTCTAAATAAGTTATCCTTTCTTTTTTTAGACCACAAGATAAGATGTCTGTTTTTCATTTCACAAGTGTTCATATTTATAACACATATTTCATTAAAGATTTGCATGGAGGAGACAGACCATAGTTGCATTCGAATTTACAGCATTGTTAAATGACTTGAGGGGTAATTTAGCTCTCCACTTCCTGTTAAAGGTAGAGTAGGCGATTTCGGAGAGGCTAGCAATAGCAAGCTAGCTTTGAAAGCATAAGATCCCACCTTCCCTGCAAATCACTCTCCAAAGCCGCACCTCCTCCAAAACACATGAACGCACAGCAGAGGCTAACCAGCGTCATGATGAGAGACGGTGTTGGTGGAGGACTGAATGCAATGCTGTCAGAGTACTTCACGTCTCATTCACTGGTGAGAAAACTACAGTGCAAAAGCATAATATTACAATAATAATGCCTTCCATTCTCGCTCGGTCTGCAATAGCGTATTGGACCGCACTGATGATGTATCATGTCTGCGCAAACAGGGTGTGCAGAGGTATGAAAATACATTTGTTGACAGACAGGACAGCCTATCATAGTCCTCGAATCAGGGGATATGATCGGACAAACATTTTATAGTCCTACACCTTCCACAGGCGATATAAATATATTTAGACCACTTAACTTAGTAATTGCTATTGGAATGTGAACAGACTTTCAACCAGAAAAAATGTTCTTGAACCAAATCATCTACCTTGCCTTTAAGTGATATACTGACCGATTTGTTCCATATGTTGTTTGTGTTGCACTTCAGACTCAGAAAACATGCTCTTATGATTCTGAGTCTTATCTAAGATGGTGGAATAAACTTTGAAGTGCTTCGCAGTGCACTATTGGCAACTGGAACATACCCCTTGGTGAATGTGTAAGAATAAACCAAAATATCTATACCCAAAGCACATGGCTACATCAGTATTTCAAGCATTAGTCTAATGAATATAGAGTTGCAGTGAGAAATTGGCAACCAGGCCACCTCTGTTTCAAGCACTCCTGATATTTATGCAGGGATACAGGGACTCTCATCTGTCAATGACATTATACAGTAAGAGCCAAGCAAGACTAACCAACTGCTAGAGTTCATACATGGTTAACGCTAATATAATACACTACAAAAAATGTAGGGTGGGACTTGATTTTATCCTTGAGGAATTGATTGGATTGTGAAAAGTAGACTATCATCAGTGTTGGGAAGTAACTAGTTACATGTAACTAAATTATGTCATTTAATTACAAAATAAATGTAATTGTAATCAGTTACAGTTACTGAGAAAAACTTTGTAATTAAATTACAGTTACTTATGAAAATGTTAACGATTACAAAGGGAGTTACATCTGAATATTTTTTCTCACATACCCACTTACAGATTTAATTGATTTCTTTCATACTACTACTTTCGGTTTATGTATATGCTTTATTTTTAAGATTAACTGTTTTTTTCCAAGTTAGATGCCAACTATGCAAAGATTTGATTTCAAAAACAGTATCATAGCAACTAAACTTTTTCTTGTTATGGTTTTAAATCTGTATTTAACCTCAGAATGATCTCAAAGTAAAAAGAGGTGCTAAAGTCTGATTTTGTGGTGGCTGTGCTTTAAAAATTCAATTATTATAATCTTAATTCAAGTGATGAAGGATTTCGAAAGTGACAGTAATCATTGCTGAATACTACTGTAAGGTTAATCCTGCCTGGTTTACATGTTTGAAAATGATTAGCAGTTGAAAACACTCCTTAGAAATTTAGAAAAGTAATCAAAGTAATCAAATGAAATGTTACATTACTTTAATACAGTAATTGAAATAGTTACACTACTTATTACAAACAGGTCAACTTGTAATCAATAACCTATTACATTTCCAAATTAACCTTCCTAACACTGACTATCATTGAGTGGCTGGAAGAGAAAATTAAAAAATAAATAAATCAGTCGCAAAAGCAGCTAGTTATACATTTTGATGGAAGTTTAAAAAGACAAATTTCTTTAAGAGATCGTGCACAATATGACCAAGAGTGTGTTTTTTGAGAAACTAAATAATTAAATTTAACTTTAAATATTTAAATTTGACTTCTCAGATCACAAATAAAGATATAAATATATTAGTTTCATTGTTGTTAGCATGTTAGCACCTAGCTAAGTCTGTTTCTGATGCCTTAAAAACCTTACGAAAATTAACCATGGTTTTACTATAGTAAAAGTGTAGTAACCGTGGTTTTTTGGCGTATTGACTACCATTTGTATAACCACAGTTTTACTACAAATACCATGGTTAAACTATGGTTAGCAAAATGTTTTTTGTAAAGTAAGGATTTTTTTTTTTTTTTTTTGTAGTAAAACCATGGTTAATTTTTGTAAGTGAAGGCACTTTATATCTTTGTGGGCATTTAGAAATGCACATAACGCTTCATTAGTTTTTATTATTATTCTGTTCTGAGAAGCACTTTATGTCTTTGTGGAAATTATAAGATGTACGTACAGTTTTATTTTATTGTTATAAGCAGTAGCAGCAGTATAAGGACAGTAAACTGGTACTTAAATATGGGTTTATATGACCACGTTACTAGACATGTACAACCTGGCATGTGAAATGGCATGCAAAAATGTAATGGAAATCTTGGGCTAAGACACAACATACATAAATTAGATTTTATGGTACAACTGGACTTTGAGACCCAACAGCTGGTCAACTGTAGCATACCACGATTAAGACTGCAGAAATGGAGCCAACGATGGATTTAAAAAGTCTAGCTTCATGGTTAGCGTGCTATAAAATGATCTTACACATCGTAAGTGCATGTTAACGTAAGGAATGACTCTCTTAGGTTGGGTTTCAAAAATATTGTAACGTTAGTAGCACGTAAGTAGTGCTTAATACCTAAAGCACATTTGCCAGATATATTTAAGGTTATTTGAATAGATTCGTTCGACAGATTTGTTTTTCTTCCACTAAAAACCT
Source organism: Spinibarbus caldwelli (assembly GCA_039654775.1). NCBI lineage: Eukaryota > Metazoa > Chordata > Actinopteri > Cypriniformes > Cyprinidae > Spinibarbus > Spinibarbus caldwelli. The sequence goes on from CM077231.1 coordinate 16,192,263, forward strand.
TATTTACGAACTGTTAGTATGTTGTATTGTTACTTTTTTTACATTTTGTCGAAAATGTATAAAATCATTGGCAAAATCAAAACTTTGCATAAACAAACATTTTCATCTGCAATTTCATTTGCATGGTTGTGTCATTTAAGAGGACTGTTGGACATTATGGTGGCATCGTCCTATCTTCATGACTCAAAAGCCCAAAATACACCAGTGACACACAACACACCACGTTTAGCTACCGCCGCAAACCAATACGGCTCTCACAGCTGCCCGCTCGCTTCTGCACTCGAGTCGTCTCACATAAGCAGAGGATCCAGGTGTCAAATGCCCTTCGCCAATTAATACAAGCCCGTCTTAGGACAGGAAATGTGCGGAGCATAATTATACGCTATTGTGCATGTACAATGTCTTTGCACCAATCAGGGCCGTGGGAAGGAACAATCTGCGTGACTCTTCGTGTATCTCTAGATAATCCTGGGATAAATTGGCAGGAGTACAGAGGTCACGCCCCGCCGACCTCATGATGCGACAAACTGTGTCCCGAAAGCAACTGTTCCAGTTTATAAGAGCTGAACTTTTATTGGCTGGAAATGCATGACATCATGCCTCAGATACAGAATTTGTTGCATGTTAACAAGAAACACATTGGCCAAAATGTTTTATCATTGTTTGAACATTAAAAAAATAAAATAAAATGGAAATTATGTAAATATATGTACACAAGGTTTTTTGAAATACATTTTTTTGGAATAGATTAATACGGTAACACTTTATTGGTTACACTTTATTTTAAGGTGTCTTTGTTACAGTGTAATTATACATTTAAGTACTATATTATATTAATTAACTACATGTACTTATATGTTAGGATTAGGGTTTATCTTAGGGTAACTTGCACATAATTATGCATAATTTATTGTTATTATGTATAGCACTTGTTACCACTTTATTTTACAGTCCTATTCTGTGTGTACATACTATGTACTTATTATAGCAATTACAATAACTGGGTAATAACTTGGTACTAACCCTGAACCTACCCCTTAACTTAACCTTAACTTATATTACCCAGTACTTTCTTGGCTAAGTGCACTAAGTACACTGTAAGTACATATACTGTAAAATAAAGTGTAACCATTAATACTTTTATTCTACAACGATCCGTTAAATTGTTAAAATGTGTCAGTACAAACATTTCAAATGTTACAAAAGATTTCTTTCTTTCTATATCACCGTTTCCAACAAAAATATTCAGCAGCACAACAATTTTCAACAATGAAAATAAGAAATGTTTCTTGAGCAGCAAATCACTATATCAGAATGATTTCTGAAGGATCATGTGACACTAAAGACTGGTGTAATGATGCTGAAAATTCAGCTTTGCATTACAGGAATAAATTACATTTAAAAAAATTTTTTATTTTAAATAGTAATAATATTTCACAATATTACTTATTTTTACTCTATTTTTTGTTTAAATAAATGCAGCCTTTGTGAACATAAGAGATGAGACGACTTTCAAAAACATTAAAAAAAAAATAATAATTCTTTTGAACTGTAGTTCTGCAGTCCTCAGCCTACGAAAACATTTACATTTATTACAATATTACAAAAACAGCATTTACCAGCACAAGCAACTGAGAAAATCCACAAATCAAGAATTGAGAAAATCCAAAAAGCAAGCACAACTACTGAAAATATATTTAACGTCTACTCACATATTCGTGTTTTCATATAAACATAATTAAAAACGGGTCTAGTATTGTTTTTTTTTTTTGGAATGGAATGATAAGTTCTCTTGGCTGTATTTACTGTAATGTTTGCTATATTTATTGTAGATTAATTTGTTAAATGTTGTGGTGTGTGTGACCATGTTCTGCTGCTGTAAAGTCTTTAAATTGAAATGTTCTCAATTTAATGTGGCAACTTTACACTGACACTGATTTATTGCTCCTTTTGGCTATTTTTGGGATTATCATGTTTATGTAAATAATGCTAAAATAACTAAATAAATTTTGTACCCTTTGTACCCTTTTAATTCTGGAATTAAACAGCAGTTAACTAAGCTATAGTTATTCAAAATTCATAAAAAGTTAAATAATAAAAACCTCAAAAAAGTTCAAAATTTCTCAAGAAACACATCTCCCCTTTAATTTCTCACCAAAAAAAAAAAAAAAAAACATTCAAAAATGCACTCCCGGACATAAACAGTTCAACAAGGAAATCAGAGGCTGTCTATCCTGAAAAACCCTTACAAACTTGTAACAGTGCGCATATATAAACATATTCAATTACTGCTTACAGGGGCATTTGGTGTCTGAAATGTAATGTACTGCATGTAGAAGGTTTTTTTACACATCGGCTTCAAATGCTAGTACACTTTATTCAACTTAAAGTGTAAACGTACAAATTATTATACATTTCAAATTATACTACACTGTAGTTTTATCAGCGAACAAAACTTATTTGTGTTTATATTGGTCCATTATTTATTCTATTTAGGCATCATAAAAGATTGCATTTTAAGTATATAGAAATGTATTTCAAATGCAATACGTAGCTAAAAAGTAGTATTTTTTTATTTATTTTTTTATTGTAAATCAATATAAGAATTCTTCCTTTTCAGGAATTCAACTAAATTTGTTATAATTTTATTATAAAATTATGTTAAACTATACTGTAAAAAGTGAACGTGCAATTGTTCAATTAAGGACCTTTTCCAACCTTTCTGGTCCTTTTATTCATTAGTTTAACTCCATGTACACTGAAAAAAAATAGTGCAGAAACAATTTCACTCAAATTGAGTTTTGTAATTAAAAAGAAACTGCAAGTAACATTTAATTTAGCATGAAATTTTGAAGTAGAAACACCGAAATAGTATTTCTTTGTACTCCAATAATCTTTTAATCTAACACACTCCTATAAAAATTTTTATTTACGTCGGTGTAAATGTTACAGTGTAACATTAAAAAAAAAAAAAAAACTTAAATATCTTTGACTTCAATTAAACCAGTTACTTTACCACATGAACTACATTTTTGGGGGTCACATCACTGTTTCTTTTTTTTTTAAATAAAAAATTTAAACACACAACCAGACACAAAAAGCAAAAACTGCAACAACCTTGAAAACTACTCAACAATTCAACTCAGTGTTAAATTTCTAATAAACGTTTTACCAAAATCAACACGCATCTTTGTCTCGGCATACAACTCCACATCCATCGCGCCGGTCCTGAAACGCCACACCAGAAACACCAAACCTCTTTTCTCCTCACACTTTGACACACACACACTATGTCTGAAGGCCATGTTCAGAGAGGAAATAATAAATTAGTCCCTTGAGATGTGTGACAAACACATTGAAAAGTGCATTAAAGTAAAGAAACCTGGCAGCCACTTTACAATTTAAGGCAGAACACACAGTCAACACATCAGCAGGCCACTGACTCTTACCTCGCACTGTTCCTTCACTCAAGCCTACGACTTTCTGTCTTTATAACGGCCTCTGCTCAGATGCAGCAGGGTTCTGCGTTCACTAGCCGCCTGTAGTTCCCTATGCCATGAATGTGTGCTGCTCCTGCAGGCTGATTTGGCCTGGAATAGCGGATGGAGTGATGAAGTGTCACATGGCCTTCGCAAAAGTGAGTGAAGGGAAAACAGGGAGGGCAATGTTACACCTTATGGATGAAACCATTCCCAAATGGGATGTGCCTCCCCATCCGATGCATCAAATATAGTTTCTATATGCACACTTATTTAGCAGATGAACTTAACTTTACCATGTATGACAGCTTTTAACTTAATTTGAACTAAGTTTCTAAGTTTGAACTAAGTTTTTATATATTTTTGTAAGTATAGCCAAAAGTAAAAGTTTTTTACTTTATACAATACAGATGTGCAGTAATAAACAGAAAAATAACAGCATTTATGTTGTAAAATTCGATAAAAACAAATTTAATTTTAGCTGTAAAGCAGCTCTACAGAAGACAAGAGTGTCATTATTAAGATCATTTTGGTTTAATGTTGTTTTATTTCAGTGTAATAACTGTGTACTAATGTAGTCATGTTGATTTAATCATATTAACATTAAATAAACAACAATAAATAATGTAATTTTTGTAAAACAGGTAATTTATTAGTATGTATAGCTGATTTTAATTAAATTATACTGATTTTCAAAGTTGTAAAGGGAAATACAAAACTTTTGTGAACAAATGCTAGGGAATGCAAAAGATTATTAGAGTATGTTTTATGAGAAAATAGTATTTCAGTTTTTATGTTTCGAAATTTCATGTTTAATTCAACTTGCTACTTGCCATGTCTTTGAAATTGTTTGTGAAATTTACTAGTAATTTCTGAGTGAAATTTGTTTCTGCACCATTTTTTCAACAAACTACAGTGCAGTTTCTATATTTATTTACTACATATATAAAGAAAATATTGTACAAGAAAATAAAATAATTAAAAAATTTACTGAATTTGAACTGATTCATTTAAATTTAAAGATTATCTGCAATAAAACATTTATTTTTTATCTTTAATGGATATAAATAAAATATATTTGTATCTGTTCTGACTGTAAGTAACAGGTATAAAAATAAGATAAAACACAACACCCTGAAAAATCTACTTAAACTTAAGTACTTTAAGTACTTTAAAACTAAATAAAATTTAATTTAAAGGATAGTTTAATTTAATTTAAATATATGAACAACTTAATTTAAATATTACCACATGAAGCACATTTTAGATTGCCTGACAAAAAATGTAAAAAAGTAAATAGCAAAATATGCATGTTATAATACGAATGTTAAAAATACGCCTGTAGGACCTTTAAAACAGAATTAAAGTGAAATCTAAGTGAAACACGAGCGATCCAAATCCAGACAAAAATGTTCTCCGGGAGTCATGCAAGTTTGTAGGATAATGTTAGAGTATTAAATCTCGAACGTGATCCTTGTTTGACGGCATTCTGTCTTTGCCAAGACACCCACCTGGCTCTGAACTTCATATGTCGAGTTTCTCTCTGTCCTAGTTTTCACATTTTTAATTAGCAACATCCGTGCATTGGAATGACAGATGAGTGCTATCACCTGCTTATCGTGATAAACTGAAGCGCTGACAGCATCTGGGATAAAACGCAACACCCTGACAGATCTACTTCAACTATTGGGAATATTAACACACAACAGAGAGTCTTTATGAACCACAAACATGCCTAAATAATGCATAAACATCCAATAATAAAAATAATATTAGTTGATTTGCCTAATTGTGTTTGTTGCAAAACATATTCAATTTTTGCTAAATTACAATAGTATTGTAATCAATAATTATTGAAAAGAAATGATAAACGATAATGAATATTATAATAAGCTTGCTATCATAATGTAAATATTGTAATGATATTACAAATGCCTGTAGGCTATAAAGAATGAACAAAGGTTTAAAATGTACTTTACCATTAACGCTACAGGTAACAGCTAAAATATAAATAAACTAAAACATATGTAAAGTAGCCCATATTATATGAAATACAACACACATCTAGTAATTGGAAATTTAGTAACTGAATGTCTGAATTGAATTGCCAGTTTTCCATATAAATTTTCACCACATTTCACCATGTTTTCAGTTAACTTTACAAACACTCGAATCAAAATTTAGGGTAAGTTAGATCCTTCTGTGAAAATGAAGTGTTGTTCCACCATTATAATTAATTTTAAGCTTAAATTTCCTTGAAGTAACAGAAATTTAAATTTCATTTCATATAAATGATCTTAAATTTCTACTGATGGAAAGATACTTTCATGGTGTTATTATTATTTTTTTTTTTTGTCAGTTTTAAACTGTATAACATGTATTGATAATATATAAATAAAATGAATTATGTAATTATGTTTTGTCATTAAATTTAATGAATTTGAATATTTTATTTGAATATTAAACTGGCAAGTTTGATATGTAATTCAAACTGAAAATTATATATATTTTTAAAAGCAGTAGTTATATGAATTTCTTTGAATATAATTTCATTTTAATTCTAGTTTCTACATTTCAAATTTGAATTAATTCTGCATTTTGTTTTACAGCCTCAATTTAACTTAAATTCAAATTAAAATGTTAAGCTTATTCTAAATTCATTTCTCAATAGTGCACAACCCTGCTTAATCTAAAGCACTCTATGAAGATGCTTCATGCAATATTTCACGAATAATTAATGAATAATAAAACGGAATCAATTAGTCTGAAAGACCAATGAAATCTGAAACTCAGCAGGTTCAAATATGTTGACCTCAAACAGATGCGTTCACCAAACCTTGAAGCCGAGCTGCGTTCAGAGCCGCTGAATACTAGAGCTGAAAGTGAAAGAAATCTGTCCAAACTCAGCCCTCAAACATAAGAGACATGCTTCAGTTACAAAGAGTCTCATAGACAATCTAATATTTACAAAATAATTACATGATCTCAATATCTATAAGGTTTTATATCAAAAGCACAAATAAATAAACACTTGTTTTCTCTAACAGAAGTTTTGCTTGTTGGTTTCAAAAACCTGATTAAAAACTTAATTCTCAATTCTGTTGACAAAAATTCTATTTATATTTTTGTATCTTACCTTTGCAATTGTTGCATTATTACATTAATGCTATTACATTAATTATTACATTAATTGTATTTCCATTTAATTTACATACCAAGTAAACTACTAATTTAATTTACATACCAAGTAAAATACTAAGAAATGTAATGAAATATTAAATTATATTAGCCTATTTTCATATAGACCTATTTATATTTGAATGCACACAACTATACTGATCTGTTAGCAATTATTTAAAGTGTGTTACTGACTGTTTGTTAATAGATTATTTTCCAAGCAATGTACAGTGTAGCCATTAATATGACCACTAACTCTAACAAACTAACTAACAAACACTTTCTTAAATCAAACTACAAGTACATTACAAGTACATTGTGACTGGCAACTATTTATTTCTTAATCAACTATAATTTTAGGTGATAGTTTTGTAGTGCTCTTCAAGGCCAGGCCTTTATACACAAGCGTCCCAGCATCCAATTCCCAGCGAGGTGCCAATGTGACAGATTTACAGCCAGCCATCTGTTGGCATTCAGACCGGACGACACAACAACCAGCATTTCAGATTCTTTCCCCTTTTTTAGCCACACGGGGCCACAGGACACTCAGTCAAAACTCTCTGACAGGTACAGCGTGACTGCTGTTAAACTAGACCTTTACTTTGATGCCAAAACAAAGAAGAGGAGGAAAACTGACAACACGTGCTGATTGGAGAAATTAAACCGCATTTAAAGCAACATGCTTTGGCATATAGCTAAAAATAAGCGAATAAGCAAGAAAATTAAAAAAGTAAATAATATTACTACTAACTTGTTTAATACTAATACTAGTATTAAACAAGTAAATAATAATAATAATAATAATAATAATAATAATAATAATATATTTTCATATTATATATATGAAAATAAATACTAAATAAACAATATAAACAAATGGTAAGTTTACATTAGTAATACTACTACTACTACTACTAATAATAATAATAAGTATTATAGGATTAGTTTTACTACATTTAAAAAAGTTACCACATACATTAACTGAATGGGCTGAACACGTGATATAAATAGCAGAAGTGATTCATCAAGGTTTAAGTTGATTCCTGACAAACTGTCATTTCAAATAAGATTTCATTCTTTGTCAGAAGCAGATAAAAGAGCAAATCCACTAGATGGTGCTGACAGATTTCTGACTGTCACCAAAGCATCCCAGACATTAATTTTGTACTACAATCCACATGCGGCCTAATGAGGGCAGTGTGTACTGGAAGATAAATCTGCTGGTTCAGAAAATTTCATGGTCCACACAGAGTTAACAGAGAAATCCCACACTTCAACTGACTCTTAGCTTAGCTTCTTCCTTAAAACGTAAATGTATGGGATTTTCATCGCCAAAAATCACAAATCTGTTTGCTTAGAAAAAGCACATCTCAGCACATCTCTCCTCGCTTTGAGGTGTCATTTTTGAGGCGTCTGTAGCACAAGCGGTGTGGTGTTACCTTCAAAAATACCTTAAGAAAAACATACAACTTTCATTTAGTCTGTTTTGAAGGTTAATTGAACCAATCAAATCAGAAAAAGTTGAAAGAGTTTTTATTAATATTTTGAATTCACTGTGATTTTTACATTTTTATTTTAATTTGGTTTACGTTTTAGTAATTTTGCTGTGTACTTTTGACATTTTTGTATTTTTTTTTATACTCCTATTTAGGTTTCTTTTTTATTTTATTTGCATTTTCCAGTTTATTTTCAGTATTTTAGTGCTTCAACTTAAACTTATGTCTAATTTCCATTTACTTTAAGTTTTTCATCTAATACAATTGTTTTTTTTTAAATTTCAGTTAAGAAAAATGTTTTTTTTAGTTTTAGTTAACGATAATAACCCTGATGTAGCATGATTATATCTTATTGTAAAAGTTGTGGCGTTTGAAGTCACCATTCAGGTGATTAGTGTTTCACTTTGTGAAATGCCTTCCATTTAAATAAGAATATATTTACAAAACAAATAAACATTATTTGTAACTTTATAGAACTTGTATTATGTTTAAAGGCACAATATGTAAGATTTTTGTAATAAAATATCCAAAAACCACTTGCACAGTGTTATATATTTCATGCAGTTGTGTACTTATGTTATCTCAAAAGTTCTCTAGGATTTGTAAATTCAAAGAAACTCCAGATTTAAATAATGACCCGTCCCTGGTCATTGTTGCCTATCAATGACACAATATCCACGCTATCCTCGGTTTCCGCCTATGAATACTACGGCAACACGTGGACAAATGCAGAAGTGGTAGTTATTTATTGTGCAAGTGCATTTCAGTTATCATGGATCACGATTACACTTTGCAAATTAATCCCAAAAAACATAGACGTACACCAACTGAGGCAATAAGGTATTGGAAACAACACAGAAATAAAAGTAGAATATATATCGGCGGGGCGTTTCCGAAATGGAGAGAGCATCGCGAAAACCTCGGACTGGACAGAGACACCGCTCTCGCGTGTGTTTTAATAGACAGGTAAGCAAATATATATTATTTATTGTGCAAGTAATAGTCATGTACAGGTGATTAGGTGATTAAATAGATATAAATGAGCTTCTTTTTTTTTTTTCTTTTTTTTATCCATGAGCATGATTTGTGAAAACGACATCTCCCAACGTTCCATGCTCCGTCATTGCGTCATCGAGCTTCGCCTCTGTTATTGTTTTGAAAATGCGACCTCTAGAGGCAAAAACTTACATATTGTGCCTTTAACAGACCAACTTTAATTTTTAAGTTGATACTAAGCATTTTTTTTTCAATAAGTTGAGTACAGTGAGAAAAAAAGTGTAGGATTTACACAATTTTTACTCCAAAATTGAAGGGCAAAGAATAGGCAAGTAACATATTGAATTAAATGTGACATTTTGAAGTAGAAAGACTGAAATAGTAGTATCATACAATCTTTACAACTTATTTGCAATACTCCCATTTTCTGTACTACTTTAGTTATAACTTCAAAAAATATATATTTTTTTATAGTCTATACTCTCTAAAAAGTCTAAGTTTATTAAGCTTTCTTAACTTACAGTGTAGAGTACATCAATGTCCCAATTCAATTGACGTATGGGTCAACCAATGAGATTTTAGGTCGCAACTGTCCGTTTCATAAACCTCATAGTGGTGACACTATAAACACATTTACAACTATAGCATAAAATCAAAATTTAGAAAGCAGAAATGTGAAGCACGTAAATAATTTCGAACCAGCTTCCAATAAATCACTCCGACATTAACCTTTCAGCAAACGCAGCCTATGCCACTTGGCCAAGTCATTAGAGTTGGTGCGGATTGGCCAGTTGGGGTTATGGGGAGTGTCTGAGCCAAACGCCGTTGAGAAGAGAGAGATTTACGATGTTCTGGTGTGAACCAAACCACAGTCTAGTCCAAGAGGCAACAGCGTAGCATCACAGGCTTCTGGAATGTGATTCATGTGCTGTAGTAACGTCACAACCATCACATCACTTTACCCCGAGAGATTTTTAAAAGGTCCACATTTAGTCATACCATATGGTGACTTTTACAAGCACTTCTAAAGGAAGAAAGCATGCGTGAACAAATAGGGCATTGTGTCACACAGATTAATTCCCACATACGAATCCTGATTCTGTAATAAAACCAAGCTATAAATGTAAATTACAAATGTAGCTGTGATATAATTGCACGTTAAAGGTGATGACTGGTGTTACAGTGTTCGCACAAAGCAAGCAGCCTAAAAATTGTCGTTGTCTCAGCATAAAAATAAAACTTTAGGACTGGTTTAGTGCCTACTAAATACTCAGAGTTACATGCTTTCGACCTTTGGACAAGAAAGTCTGGTTGTGATCCAAAATCAGCCTGATCTCAAGAGAAAATATGTAGTTTTTATGAGGTGGTGATTTCGTATGAATTTGTACGAAGTGATCTGTATGGAAACGTATGGTTTTAAGAAAAAAAAGAAGCATGAAGCTCCACCCCTAAACATGAAAGATCACACAAATTCATATGAATTAGCCACTATATGACAAAATGTAAAAGTTACGAATTGCCATGACATTTTGTTGTCCAAAACCTAGGGAGCATTTTAAAGCATCATTTAAGATGCTCATCTGACACAAAACGTATTCAAAGAGAAAGCAATCCCAGAATGCACTGTGACAAGCTTAGTGAAAAGTAAATCCAAGATGGTGAATGAGTTGAGGGAAAAGTTAATAAACATATTTCATTCAATACTGAAAAGTGATGATAAATCATTGTTAAGTATGACATATATATTGAGTAAAATGATTTTTTTTTTAAATTGTGGAATGATTTTATGTTAATTAGACGTATGAAATCAGTTTCTTTCTTTCTTTCTCAATTCCATTTAAATTTTTACAAATTCAGTGTTTTCCATTTTCAATTTTTTTTCAAATTTATTATTAAAACAATGGTAATCAAATGAATACATAAAATTTTAACAATCTAATTCATCTTCTGAAATATAATGAAAAGAAATTTGAACAGTTCCATCATTCATTCATTAATTTATTTTTTATTTTCTTGTAATATGTGATGCATACTGCTTAAATTAAAACATGGATGAAAAAGTGTGATATTGTTCGCAATTCCTTAATAAAATATTATTTTAAAGTATTTACTTTGATAAGTATATTCTACTATACAATAATAAAATATTACATCATATTTTATTCAAATTAAACCAAACTTTTATTTTGATGGGTTGTAATGAAGACCTTTGAGTTTCTGTGTCTATCTAATGTTATTTTTATCAAATGAAATGGTAAATATAGATGTGCAGAACATGCAGACTCTGTATTTAAATTAACAGTATTTTTGCACTTTATATTCATAGACACTACTCCATATCGCAAGCTTACATCTTTTAAAAGTGACCCATATCTGTATTTACATTATACTCTTGGCGAAACGCACTAACAGGGTTGCCAGGTCTGCGAAACAAAACCAGCCCAACTGTGATTTAGAACTATCTCAAATTAGCACAGTTGTGTTTTTTTCTCTCCGTCATTGCATTCTGGGGGATCTCCCTAAATCGAAATCATGAGGTGGAAAGATTAAGAAAAGCGACCAGCGGTAACAGTGCAAAACTAGCCCAATTCTGCAGGAAAACCAGCAGCAATGTGTACTGACCCGGAGAAGCGCCCACCTGAGTTGACGTCATTTGCCACCATTGCTTTTCCAATGACGTATGACTCGTTGACAGGGGAATATCTCATCTGTCCACTTACATGGCAGACGCAAGTGCACATATCTGATTCATATCATTTTTATTCCACATATGAATGAGGCCTGAACCCGATCTGAGAATATTGGAATCCATGTTATTTTTTCCTGCTTAAATGTTTGTGGGTCATATCCGATCTGTGCCACATGGGAGGTAAAAAAATAAAATAAAAATTGGTTTATTCATCCAAATTTTGCGGAGATATTTCCACATTGTACAGTCAGTTCCATGACTGGATTTTGTGATTGCTTCCGTTTTTTCAATGTAGCTTAGCAACATGCTAACATCCACAGAAATCAGTTGTTAGAATGCAATTTGTGAAGCGTGCAGAGCTGCTGCATATATAAAGCGTTCCAAATCGGTCACTCGCAAGGTTCCATTTCAGGATGCTGCCTATATAGGCGCTGGGCCACTCACAAGGTTTTGGAACGGAGTTCCTAACAGCAGGTCTAATGTTCCTTCTGTCTGAGTGTTCTTGGACACACTACACCGGTATGATCGGTTGGTTTGGGCAGTGGAGATCTGGCTCCAACCCCTGTGCTGACAGCCACAGGAAAAAGACGCCCACCTACCTGCAGGTTGCTGACAGTACATGTCACAGCACATGTTGAGGGCATAGGCCAGATGATTGCAGAGCGTTTGGTTCTGGGACCACCAGCCTATGAATAATCTAAGCCCAGCCAGCTCAGCACATCATAATGTGGACTACATTCAACATTCACACACTCAGGCCAACACAGATGGCCTTCAATCTGTTCAACGCTGTCTCAAGTCCAGTATGCACAGAAAAAAAAACCTTCAAACAGTGGAAGGATGGACTTTCGTGATGTGCACTTCCACCATCTCCTAAAAAATATTTAAAAGAACAAAAGTGACATGATGACCACATCTGGAACAAACAGACATTTAACACTATAAAGCCTACTGTATCATATTTCATGCACAAATTTTGGTCACACTTTATATTAAGTGGCCTTAACTACTATGTACTTACATTTAAATTAATCATTTGTGACCCGTGCTGGCAAAATGAGTCGAAATGTGCACAGGCTAATTTTGAGCTACATGCAGAAAATTTTTTAAAAATTCTGATTTTAGTAAAATTTTAGGTTTTCACAAAAAAACATCCGAAGTGCAAGCATAAAAGCGCTTCCGATGGCGCGCGATCCTGATAAATATACATATATATACACAGAATTACAGTATTTAAGTATTCACACAAACATAATATGTTATGTTTTAAGTGAACATTTGATTAACATCTGATGCGTAACATTATATTAGATCCGTGCAGGCTGTCTGTCTCAATGTTAATCTAACAATAAAAGAAAAGAGGGAATCACTCGCTGCTCTTGATTGAACTGTTTTGTTGTTGTTGTTTTAATAATCAGTTTATTTGTAATGAACACACTAAAGGTATTTTTACATTTGATTATTTGTTTTTCTCACTTGAATGCTTCAGTTTAGATGTGAATTGAAAAAGGTAATTTGTATCTTATGTTTGTTCTACTGTTCTACTTGTTCTGCTTTTCTGTTCTTATTTATAATGACAAAGATGAAATAAAAATAGCTATATTGTGATTATTAATACAGTAATTATTATTAAGAAAAGTACTGGAGGAAAAGATGCAACGTTGCTAGGTAATTTTGCCTTGGAACCTTCAGAAAACTTTAACTCGATTTTTCTTGAAATGGGTTTTACTTCAAACTTCAAACGGGTGTAGCACAGTCATTTTTCGTCCGATTCCAACAAATCATACATCATTTTGAAGGTCATTTTGAATCATACATCATTTTTGAAAATAATAACTATTTGTTGAAAATTTGCTCATTGTGACTCATTTTGCCAGGACAGGTCACATTTGATACAATTCACTTATTGTGTACATACATGTTTTTACATTGTACTTATATTTTAAAAAATACCTGCATGTAATTACATCTGTAATTACACTGTTAACCCATCGCTTACACCTTAACCCACCCTCAAACCTACCCAATACCACCAAACCTGTCCCTAAACTTACCCGCATCCCACCTCAATAGCAGCAAAAGTGTGTTGCAATATAATATGAACACAATAAGTACATTGCACTTATTTTCTGATGTAATTACATAGTTAAGGCCACTTAATATGAAGTGGGACCAAGAGAACATCGTAGTGGGCCCCTGTCAACCTCTGGGCCCAATTCACTCTGTCCCCCTTTTCACCCTACTAGCGACGCTCCTGCGCTTTACAACTATACCAAACTCGTGCTGATGGGAAGCACCAGTCGTCCAGAAGCGAGCAGTGAAAAGGTACACCTGTCAGAAAATATTCAAATAAACATTACTTTAGATGTTTAATTACTATTTGGAGCACTGGGATTGCTAGACGAGGGCTTAGAAACTCATTTTTTGTGAAAACCTCAAATGTTTTTGTCTGTAGTTCAAATTTAGCCTGTACGCATTCCGACTCATTTTGCCAGCATGGTTCACATTTCTTGCTTTAATGTGGTGTAAAATTAAAATGAATAATGAAATGAAATAATTTCTTACACATTTAGGAATACGCATCGTAATCTTCATTTTCCAAGTAATTTTGAAATACATTTTAAAAAAGTAAAATGTACCATAACATATTACTTCAAAAATATCATTATGTTTTTAGGGAAGTCACATCACATGACCTTTTACAACCTAGACCAGCTTTGCTTTGTCATAAAAAGCTCAAACTGATCTGATATTTTAAGAGATATACTGACCTTGACACAGTCATGAGGGTCTCAGGCTCTATTAACCTTGGTTGCACCACATGACTTTTTCAAATATTAATCAATCTCAATTGTTGGTTGAACTATTCCTTTAAAGGAGGTCCCTAAGGCGGGGTGTTGACTAGGCAGAACCAAAATAGATTAATTGGCCGATTTGCAGGCTAACCGGTTTTGAAATGCAGCTCATTGCAGTGTCACAGTGAATCAAGTTGACACAAGAACATTTTCATCTCTGTATTTAAAAAGGGAGATGTTTCCAAACATAAGCAGATTTTATCCAAGTTCAGGGCAACATTCTTGAGGCATCTATTCCAGCATTCTTTGCCCCCACCACCCCACACTACGCCTCCTGACCGCCCCAACTTCCACCACCCTGTGAGTGGATCTGTCCAGAGCTTGCGTAGCATTTTACCATCTGTCAGCACCATCAGCCTGTGGATGCCAATCACGCCTTGTCACTCCCCAGCGATACTGCCTTCTCAGCCAATCACTGCGAAGATCTACCTAGAAACATGTCCTCCCCTGCCAATCAGGATCCAGTGCCTCATCCACCTGTCTCTGTCCTCACATGGAAATCTATGCCTGCCCACATGCACTTACACATCCACACACACTTGCTCTCAGAAAGATATCCGAAGTTCGCATATCTTTTGAGCTTGAAGGCACAAGATTTCCAATGTGAAATAAATGAGGACTTCTGCTCCTGGAGATCTACCTTTCTGCGGTTCAGTTCCAACTCTAATCAAATGGCGTGTTCAAGTCATGTCGGAAAACTTATTGAGTTCAACACACGAATAACACAACAACATTGTAACTACAAGTGGGAAACTTGGGATTTTCTTTACGTTTTTGGGTGTTTATACAAAATACCATAGTATTGTACAATTATGACAGGATAAATGATTAAATTTTCAGCACCTTCATGAATTGAAAAAAAAAACAAAAACAAAAAAAACACACCCCATGCACTTTCTTTATTCATCATTTTGTAGATATATTGAGCTCTTTTTGAAATTTATGTAGAAAAGATACATCGCGATCTTGCTCTGACCAAAGCAATTTGAATGCACATGATGCCATAATTGCGATTTGTGAACTCATAAATACAAACTTCCCAGGAGGACTACACACTATATATCACACTATATAACGCTTTTGCCCTGTGTAGTTCTAGGAACTAGCCAGCAGGATCATTCCTAGAGAACCAATTTCTCCCTCGGGCTGTTTTCTGGTTGCATTCGCACCAGCAGCAGGAACTCTGAGGCGGCCGATAGCTATGACTTTACAAACGTCAACAATCGGTGAATGGAGGACGGAATGATCGGAGCTGTTTTTGTTGTGTGTCGTAGGTTTTGTGATAATGGAGATGGAATGTGAACGCACAATTTACGCGATTGAAAGCATGAAAATCTGACTAAATCTCCTATGAAAACTTGCAGTGTTACATAAAACTGAGGTTGAGAAAAGAACACATTGCTGCAGACAGGTAGCTAAATGCCATTATCGCTGGTTTACATGTTCGTGGGGTAAATATTTTTACACAGATTTTTTAAAATTCTGGGTAGCCGGTGTTTCGTATGCGTTTGGCCAATCAGTGTACACTTCACTGGTAGTTCCTATAAAACTGTTTTAGACCCTACTCTGAAGTAGGAGCTAATTTAGTTCCTCCAAACGGAGTTTCTAGACCTAAATACTTTCCTAGTTCCTGCGGTGCGAACACACCAAAAAGCGGGAAATTCCACCAATAGTTTCAGGAACTATGAAAACGATCCTCCGATGCGAAAGGCCTTTATATCACCTGAACCAAGGCCTTCTGGTTCAAGGCGGTCTAAAATACTTGGAGAAAGACAGTATCCATTAGCATTCCCATTCTCAAGCTACTTCCAGTCCATTAGTACACCAGATCCAAATATACAGCCTCAAGCACTTAAGCTGTGATGTCAAAATATTTCTGTCTATATCAGGGGTGTCTAACTCAGTTCTTGGATGGCCCTGCAGATTTAGCTTCAACTTTCATTAAACGCACCTGATCCAGCTAATCAAGTTCTTCAGGGTTATGTGAAAACTACAGGTATGTCTGTTGTAGCAGGGTTGGAACTAAACTGTAGGATTGTGGCCCTCCAGGAGCTGAGTTTGACAGCCCTGGTCTATATGCTAAGTGTTCACTTTACTACTTTATTTCGTAGCATTTAGAGCAAGATTTACTAAACAGGGCAAATTAGCGTTAGAGTGCAATTTCTATAAAAGTGCAGATTGGAGGGGAAAATTCTGTGTGTGATTTACTGACAATGTGCAACAACTGGTCATTTCCATAATGACCAGCGCAATCTACCAAGAGCAGCACAAATTACCACCTGCTTTAAGACATATTTTTTGGGGGTGTTA
>CM077231.1:16214264-16356764 GCA_039654775.1 Spinibarbus caldwelli
ATGTTTCTAATTTGAATATTAAAACTAGTGAAGAAAATGGCAAATTTAAATTATATAATTTAATTTTCATTTTCATTTTGCTCGTATGTGCACAAAATGTTGCACATATGAATGGGAAAATGTAAATTTAAATACATTGTCATTTTACATACCGTACCGACCCGAATATAAGACAACCCCCCTTTTTCCAGATGTACCTTTTGGAAAAAGGCTTTTTGAAAATCAAATCTTGTTTTTTTTTTTTCTCTCTCTCTCTCTCTCTGTAAAACACATTTTTCTTAAATTATTTTCATATTGCATATTTTTCCTATTTTAATTTTTGTTTTGAAAGTATGGTAAATACTGGTAAAATGTACCAACAATGACATTTAAAAATATACAGGTGCATCTCAATAAATTAGAATGTCGTGGAAAAGTTCATTTATTTCACTAACTCAACTCAAGTTGTGAAACTTGTGTATTAAATAAATTCAATGCACACAGACTGAAGTAGTTTAAGTCTTTGGTTCTTTAAATTGTGATGATTTTGGCTCACATTTAACAAAACCCACCAATTCACTATCTCAACAAATTAGAATATGGTGACATGCCAATCAGCTAATCAACTCAAAACAGCTGCAAAGGTTTCCTGAACCTTCAAAATGGTTACACAATAGCCTATACAATCATGGGGAAGACTGCTGATCTGACAGTTGTCCAGAAGACAATCATTGACACCCTCCACAAAGAGGGTAAGTCACAGAAGGTCATTACTGAATGGTTGGCTGTTCACAGAGTGCTGTATCGAAGCATATTAAGTGAAAAGTTGACTGGAAGGAAGAAATGGGGTAGGAAAAGGTGCACGAGCAACAGGGATGACCACAAGCTTGAGAATACTGTCAAACAAAGCTGATTCAAACACTTGGGAGAGCTTCACAAGGAGTGGACTGAAGCTGGAGTCAGTGATCAAGAGTCACCACGCTCAGACGTCTTCAGGAAAAGGGCTACCAAGCCACTTCTGAAACAGAAACAATGTCAGAAGCATCTTACCTGGGCTAAGGAGAAAAAAACTGGACTGTTGCTCAGTGGTCCAAAGTCCTCTTTTCAGATAAAAGTAAATTTTGCATTTGATTTGGAAATCAAGGTCCCAGAGTCTGGAGGAAGACTGGAGAGGCACAGAATCCAAGCTGCTTGAAGCCCAGTGTGAAGTTTCCACAGTCAGTGATGAATTGGGCTGCCATTTCATCTGCTGGTGTTGGTCCATTGTGTTTTCTGAAGTCCACAGTCAACGCAGCCATCTACCAGGACATTTTAGAGCATTTTAGAGGAGATGCTGATTTCATTTTCCAGCAGGACTTGGCACCTGCCCACACTGCCAAAAACACCAAAAGTTGGTTAAATGACCATGGTGTTGGTGTGCTTGACTGGCCAGCAAACTCACCAGACCTGAACCTCATAGAGAATCTACGGGGTATTGTCAAGAGGAAGATGAGAGACACCAGACCCAACAATGCAGATGAGCTGAAGGCCACTGTCAAAGAAACCTGGGCTTCCATACCACCTCAGCAGTGCCACAGACTGATCACCTCCATGCCACGTCGAATTGAGGCAGTAATTAAAGCAAAAGGAGCCCCTATCAAGTATTGAGTACATATACAGTCAGGTCCATAAATATTGGGACATCAACACAATTCTAACATTTTTGGCTCTATACACCACCAGAATGGATTTCAAATGAAAAACAATATGTGCTTTAACTGCAGACTGTCAGCTTTAATTTGAGGGTATTTACATCCAAATCAGGTGAACGGTGTAGGAATTACAACAGTTTGCATATGTGCCTCCCACTTGTTAAGGGATCAAAAGTAATGGGACAATTGGCTTCTCAGCTGTTCCATGGCCAGGTGTGTGTTATTCCCTCATTATCCCAATTACAATGAGCAGATAAAAGGTCCAGAGTTCATTTCAAGTGTGCTATTTGCATTTGGAATCTGTTGCTGTCAACTGCCAAGATGAGATCCAAAGAGCTGTCACTATCAGTGAAGCAAGCCATCATTAGGCTGAAAAAACAAAACAAACCCATCAGAGAGATAGCAAAAACATTACGTGTGGCCAAAACAACTGTTTGGAACATTCTTAAAAAGAAGGAACGCACCGGTGAGCTCAGCAACACCAAAAGACCCGGAAGACCACGGAAAACAACTGTGGTGGATGACCGAAGAATTCTTTCCCTGGTGAAGAAAACACCCTTCACAACAGTTGGCCAGATCAAGAACACTCTTCAGGAGGCAGGTGTATGTGTGTCAAAGTCAACAATCAAGAGAAGACTTCACCAGAGTGAATACAGAGGGTTCACCACAAGATGTAAACCATTGGTGAGCCTCAAAAACAGGAAGGTCAGATTAGAGTTTGCCAAACGACATCTAAAAAAGCCTTCACAGTTCTGGAACAACATCCTATGGACAGATGAGACCATGATCAACTTGTACCAGAGTGATGGGAAGAGAAGAGTATGGAGAAGGAAAGGAACTGCTCATGATCCTAAGCATACCACCTCATCAGTGAAGCATGGTGGTGGTAGTGTCATGGCGTGGGCATGTATGGCTGCCAGTGGAACTAGTTCTCTTGTATTTATTGATGATGTGACTGCTGACAAAAGCAGCAGGATGAATTCTGAAGTGTTTCGGGCAATATTATCTGCTCATATTCAGCCAAATGCTTCAGAACTCATTGGACGGCGCTTCACAGTGCAGATGGACAATGACCCAAAGCATACTGCAAAAGCAACCAAAGAGTTTTTGAAGGGAAAAAAGTGGACTGTTATGCAATGGCCAAGTCAATCACCTGACCTGAATCCGATTGAGCATGCATTTCACTTGCTGAAGACAAAACTGAAGGGAAAATGCCCCAAGAACAAGCAGGAACTGAAGACGGTTGCAGTAGAGGCCTGGCAGAGCATCACCAGGGATGAAACCCAGCGTCTGGTGATGTCTATGCGTTCCAGACTTCAGGCTGTAATTGACTGCAAAGGATTTGCAACCAAGTATTAAAAAGTGAAAGTTTGATTTATGATTATTATTCTGTCCCATTACTTTTGGTCCCTTAACAAGTGGGAGGCACATATGCAAACTGTTGTAATTCCTACACCATTAACCTGATTTGGATGTAAATACCCTCAAATTAAAGCTGACAGTCTGCAGTTAAAGCATATCTTGTTCGTTTCATTTGAAATCCATTGTGGTGGTGTATAGAGCCAAAAATGTTAGAATTGTGTTGATGTCCCAATATTTATGGACCTGACTGTACAGTAAATGAACATACTTTCCAGAAGGCCAACAATTCACTAAAAATGTTTTTTTTATTGGTCTTATGAAGTATTCTAATTTGTTGAGATAGTGAATTGGTGGGTTTTTGTTAAATGTGAGCCAAAATCATCACAATTAAAAGAACCAAAGACTCAAACTACTTCAGTCTGTGTGGATTGAATTTATTTAATACACAAGTTTCACAATTTGAGTTGAATTACTGAAATAAATGAACTTTTCCACGACATTCTAATTCATTGAGATGCACCTGTACACTTTTTGATATAGCATAAAAATAACAGGTAGTCCATCTGAATTATATAACATTTAGGCTATCCATCTTATAGTAGCCTACCAAAATTTTTTTAACAGTAGAAGTGAAATCTTATTGTAGTCTTCAAATCTGGGTAGTGTCTTATGTTTTAAAACCACTTACAGAGAAAGTTTGTTCCCATCAGGCTAACATGACAGTCACGACTCATGCCGCTGTTAGCTTTCATTTTTCTTTTGTTTTCACTCGCGATCTTTACAACACACATTATATTACAAATTTCATGGCACACTCGTTTTATGCATTTTTGGCACCACCTATTGTTATGGATGTATTATTGACATGTCAAAGTCTAGACCCTGAATATAAGACGACCGCATTTTTTCAGATGTATTTCCAAGAAAAAACATCATCTTATTTTCAGGTCAATACGGTATTTCATTTTAAATTGAATTTTGCTACACATATGCTTCCATACTTAAAGTGTGGTTTTCATGCATAAAGATTCACGGTAAGTGCGTGTAAGCACGTAAATTTGATCTTTCCCTCGTTATGATGATAAATATGTATAATTGTAACTAAATGAGGCAGCTTGTGTGTAGGCACTAATTAGCAGAATACATGGCCAAACCATCTTCATATAAGGGCTTCCGCACAATTTGAACCATAGATATGTATAGGCAGATGTCCCATTTGACCACACCAGACACGTCAACATGTCCATCATCTTGAAGCAGTCAATGAGACATCACTCACAAGCTGGGTTATGATCATACAAAATATATATTTTCTAGTTATTTTTTAAAATAAGAATTAAAGAGTAAAAATGCAGTTTTATTTTAAAATATCATGATATTTGATTCTAAAACTAAATACTAAAATACTACACAAAAAAATAAATAAACTAAATAACTTCATGTTTTTGAAAATAATTTAAAACATTACTTTTTGTTTTTGGTGCTTACAGTTTAAAAAATTGTATCCCAGTATCTTGTTTGTTGCATCATCACTGTGTTGTTTGAAAGAAACGCAGGTCTACCTGAGTTTTTGTTCATGTGTGTGATGTTTAGGGTGTTATGTAAGGAGGACTGTGGGTGGACATGAGTCACCTCGACCCTTAAAATGTCTACATGACTCACTCTTCATGCATCTGCCTGATATTTACATTGTGAATGAACACGAATAGCCCGTACCTTCACACGTCCCACCCCACAGACAATCAACGCCAACCTGCAGCTGTGTCATCCGCTCAGACTGCCTCCAGAGGGAAACTTTAGCTTTTTTTGTCATCTTATCAAGTTCAGCTAATGACACCAGAAGCACAGGGCTGGCTTCCTCACCGTGCTAAACGAAACAAACAATGTTTGGCAGGTGCCCACTGAGTTTGAGAGTCAGAAGAGATGTGGCGTAGAAAGAAGCTGTTGGGAAACACTGCAGTAGAACCCTGTAGGAAATAGTTTGGCCTTTCATTGTTCAAACATGAATGTATATCCTTCAAAAATAAAAATACATTTTAAAAAATGAACAGTTCAATAATATATTTAAAAAATAGTATTCTGAAATGAAGCCATTTCATCATAATGTCCATTTGTGTTCCCTAAAGAATTTCAAAAAGGTTTTTAGAATAGCTATATAAAGACTACAATGGTTATGTGATTCGCCAAGCACATAAACTTGCTTTTTTGTGGTATTCGTAGTCCTTATGTAGAATTTTGTTAGCAACAGTGAACTAAACAAAAAAAAATAAACGCTAATGCTACGTAAAACACATTATCTTGTGTCCTTGTTGTATTTTTAGTCCTTATCCTAGAGACTTGTTAGTGCGCAGTTGACCAAAACACATAAACAATGATGCTACTATGCTAATGCTACTTCGTCAAGCACAGCAACTTGCGTTTTTATGGTATTTGTAGTCCTCTAGTCCTTTCAAATGGTCCCTGGCCAAGAAAGGCAACACTTAAGATTTAAATAAAATAAACAGATTGCGTAGTCGAGAAACATAAACACTAATGTTACTATGCTAGTGCTACTTCGTCAAGCACATCAACTTGTGTCCTTGTGGTATTTGTAGTCTGTTTGTAGAACTTCATTAACAAATTGCATAGTGGGCAAACACTAATGCTACTATGCTAATGCTAATTTGTCAAGCACAAACTTGTGCTTTCATGGTATTTGTAGCCCTCACGTAGAACTCCGTTAACTAGCACAACTGACTAAAACAATCATTAATGCTACTATGGTAATGCTACTTACCAAAAACTTGCGTCTTGTGGTATTTGTAGAACCTTGTTAAATTGCATAGTGGACAAACAAACACTAATGCTACTATGCTAATGCTAATTTGTCAAGCACAAACATGCATTTTTATGATATCTGTAGTCCTCATGTAGAACTCTGTTAACTAGCACAGTTGACTAAAACAAATACTACTATGCTAATGCTACTTCGTCAAACACAAACTTGCGTCCTTTTGGTATTTGTAGTCTGTTTGTAAAACCTCATTTAAAAAATTGCATAGTGGACAAACACTAATGCTACTATACTAATGCTAATTTGTCAAGCACATAAACATGCATTTTTATGATATTTGTAGTCCTCATTAAGAACTGTTAACTAGCACAGTTGACTAAAACAAACACTAATGCTACTATGCTAACGCTAATATGTCAAGAACATAAACTTGGGTTTTTGCAATATTTGTGAAGAACTTTGTTGTAGAACCTTGTTAGCAGAGATTGCCGTTTTGTCAAGCACATACACTTGTGTTTTTGTAGTCCTTATTTAAAACCCTGTTAGCAGCTTGCACATGGACTAAAACTCAAACAGTAATGCTACTATGCTAATGCTACTTCGTCAAGCACATAAACTTGCATCCTTGTGGTATTTGTCGTCCTCATGTACAACCTTGTTAATAACTTTCACAGTGGACTTAACAGACTCCTAAACACTACTGTTACTATGGCTAGTGCCTATTTAGCAATGAGTTAGCATTACAGGAACAATAATATATAAAACAAAAAATAACTGTAATTGATTAACAGCCTAGTAATTAATATTCATGAGCAAAGCTGACACGTTTTATGTGACTTTATGTAATTATGTCCACTCCTTTTCAGATTATCCCTACACCCCTTCATCCATTAATTTTGTTGCTAATATGGTGAGGAGTTTTTTTGGCATGGCCGGGTGGGTTTGTGTTACAAAGAAGATCATATGGAGTCTCAGAGAAAGACAAGCTGTCACAGGGTCTGTAAAGCCGCTGTAAAACATGGGTTGCCTGTTGCCACCGTGCCCTCTAAATTAATCTTGAAGCCCTCAGAGGCTGTAAGTGTGGTCTACTCTATGGTTTTGTGTTTGCGTTAGCTTTTAATTGTAAGAAATAATGTATATGTGTTTCAAAGAGATTTTGGTTAAAATAAATAAAGCTTAATTTTGCAATACTACTAAAGTTTCTGCATTGTGAAAGACAATTGACACTTAAGCTCCACCTTAAAAACATCAAACTACACCTTAGTAGCTTTTGCCATCCACCATTTAACTTATTAAAAAAAATATAATAATTTTTAATTTTTAACATTTGATTGGAAAATGTGCTTAATTGTCATAAAAAATAAGGCTTGGAGATTTATTTTGCGATCTTAACTCATGAATGTAAAGGATAGATGATCTATTGAAGATAATTCTTCCGAAACTTCAATTAAAAACCATAAAAACTGTCCAACAGTGACCGCCCATGACAAAAAAGCTTCTAGGTGTCGACACCAGTGGATTATGGGGTAATTATTCCAGGTATTTCGATCCTCCTCATTTATCTAACTTGCTGAACAACGGCTACCGGCTACTGCGGTCTTGGCAGCGATCAAAAGGTAACCTATTTTCAACTGTCAGCAAGTCAACAAAATGTCGGTCACACAAGTACACACTATAGGCAGAGCGGGCTCATGTGATCAGAGCCGAACACCACTGTTAGTCCATGAGGAATATCAGGCATTGCTATCCATTAACATCGGCAGCAGTCAGCATCTAAAATTACAAATGGTGAGTAGTAAAATATATGGACCCCTGCTATTTTCTTCCTTACAGCACACCTGCTGGCAAATGTGGGCATTGCAATAGGTGCTGCCCTGCTTGGTAATTTATACACCGAGCACCTGGCCAGTCCAGTGCAAACCTCAGTGCAACCTGCTAGCAGGCCCGTCTCCGTTTCACATGTGGATGAACCTTATACTGGCTTAAAATGGAAAAAGAAGGTTACTCATCCAATATAGTATGCTGATCTGTATCTTAATACACCGCAAATCAACCACGACTTGTCAGGGTTTGAAGGAAAGATAATTAATAAACTGAGAATTTAGGGCCTTGTACAACATCTTAGCTTTCTTTAGAGTGTCAATGCGCACACCATATATGATAACGAGAAAACAGGTGGAGGCAGTATATAACTGATGTAGAGAAGCTTGGACAGGCGCCTTTTTTGAATGTGCCATTTACTGATGAACCAAACAAATTTGTAGTAAAACAAAAAAAATCAATGTTGACTCAGTGTTGTTGTTTTTTAAACTTATTAGCAAATATTTAAGTGATATATTGATAATGTGCCAAACTACCAACAATCTGTTTTATCTTGAAATGTATGGATGACAACATAATTCATGTGGTAAAACAGAAAACTGTCCAAATGGCCTGTCCATATAACATGGCCATTAGCTAATAATATAATTAACTATTTTATTTTTAAGTGTGTGACATACACTATATTGCCAAAAGTATTGGGTCAACCCATTCTAATGAACAGGTTTGACTACTTTAGTAATTTCCATGAGTACAAATCTTAGTGTTTAAGCATATAATGATATTCTAATTTTAAAGCAACAGTTTGGACAGGACCCTTTTCTATTCTAACATGACAATGCCTCTGTGTATAAGGCAAGGTTCAAAAAGAAATGATTGATTTAGTCAGTGTGGAAGAACTTGACTGGTCTGCAGAAAGCCAAGTCCTAATCCAAGCTGAACACCTCTGGTGTGACTTTAAATGCAGACTTTGAGCCAAAAACTCTTTACCAAACACCGATGACTTGTACATACACTATACGGACAAACGTATTGGGACACCCCCTTCTTTAGAACAGAAAAAGGCACTTCCAAAACTGTGGCAACAAAGATGGAAACATAATTCATGTATTTAAAAATTTAATTTCCATCTCTGTTGCAACAGTTTTGGAAGTGTCTAAAATGACTGTACCCATATGTACAATCACTGGTGTTTGGTGATGAGTTTTTGGCTCAAGGTCTGCATTTAAAGTCACACCAGAGGTGTTCAGCTTGGATTAGGACTTGGCTTTCTGCAGACCAGTCAAGTTCTTCCACACTGACTAAATCAGCCATTTCTTTTTGAACCTTGCCCTATACACAGAGGCATTGTCATGTTAGAATAGAAAAGGGTCCTGTCCAAACTGTTGCTTTAAAATTAGAAGCACACAATTCCCTAGAATATCATTATATGCTTTAACATTAAGATTTGTACTCATGGAAATTACTAAAGTAGTCAAACCTGTTCATTAGAAGGGGGTGACCCAATACTTTTGGCAATATAGTGTATTTCAAATTGAAATGGAATGTTGTGTGGGAAAAATATAGCACAGGATTCGATTTCTTGGTTACAAGCAATTTTCTATAGCAATATTCACAAAATTTCCATGACTTTTCCATGAACATCAAAACGATCATTTAGTAGGACCGGGATAATTTAGTAAGTGAATATGAAATTTTGATTTCATCAGTAATACTAACTATATGATATTATAGTTAGTGTTATTGATGAAATCAAAATTTCATATTCACTTACTAGTAGCACTAACACTAATATAATATATAATAAAATTATCACTGTGATTTTTTTTTTTTTTTTTACAAACGTTTTGTTTCACTTATATTTTTAATGTTTATGAAACATTACGAATATAAAACATTATGAATATGAAAGTTACATTACTTTTTGTGGATCACTAACAGAAATTTAAAATATGTTAACAACATAAATAAGCTAATCTGTTACTCGTGCATAACACTGAGCTAACAATAGTTAACATAAACTGTTACCAAAACTGAGTAGCCCGAAACTTCAGAAGTGTATGTTGGACAATTTTTGTCTTTTATAACTAGTCCCACAATGTTCTGGAATGTTCCAGAAAGCAACAGAATATTACAAAATATTCTAGAATGTTCCCATCCTTGCAAAAGCAAAATATATTTAAAAAAAATGCAAATTTAGTACAAAAACTTATCTGTACTAAACCAATGTTTCATAATTAATAACAGAAGTTCTAAAATTTACCTGACCTAAACATTTACCAACATGGTGATGCTACGTGAAAATAAATACAACAATTAGCACCACAAAATTGCAGAAGAACCATAAAAAATTAAAGTGAAAAATGTAGCATTGTGTAATATTATATAATATACTTTCAAATTCATTCTTTATGCTGTTACTTTACAGAATTCTACTGTTTTCCCCCCCACATCAGTGTTGAAAATGCAACAAACAACATCTTAAGATTCCGCCTGGGCCTCGTAAGTCAAATTCGTAAATCAAACCATGTGGTGTCATTTCTATTATTAGCGGCCACCGTTCTCTGTCACCATGTCAGAGCTGCATCTCGTAGATGTCTAGTTTTATTTGTACTGTATGTTAATCATGTGCTTTGGTTCTGAGGGCCAAGCACTGGACCCGTCTGCTGACAGGAGACAGCTTTACCACATAGGGCTCTTCGGTTTCACTAGTTTTTAAAGGCTGTCCAGAGGAATGCCCAGCACACTTCAGTTAGTCCCATCTAGTAGATGGTACACTATTTGGACCTAAAAAGCATCTTTCTCAATTGATGCTCATTGAAAAGTTTAACTTGATATATATTTTTTTAAAACTTGACCGATTTCTCGGTCAAAAAAAGCACATTTGTGACCCCTGAAATTTCTTTGAGCCATATCTGTTTCAGATGGTACCATTTTATGGTTCACTAAAGATCTAAGAAGAGAGAATGTGTGAACACACCATGAACCGGTAAACAACAAAAGGAATATTTAGCACAGTACTTAGCACCCCGAACACTTACAAGCCCATACTAAACCCTATAAAGATTTCATAGAGAAATCCATACTGCTACCTACTGTGAAAACACGAGGTGTTAGAAATTCAATCAACCTCGAGCAGAAACACTTATTATTTGATGGAAACGGCTTACAGTTATTCTCGACGTGTGATGGTGTCAAGTACGAGAGAATGATAATAGGTTATTTACCAGAGAACCTATTAATAATTGTAATTAAAATAATTGTTACAATCATATTTAGCTGAAATGAGTCACATCACCACTCTGAATCTCAGACAAGCTTGAGAATATGTGCTTTAATTTTATTATTTTTAATGTTATAAAATGTATAACCTCATAAATGTTTAATGTAATAAGTATATTATCACAATGGTGAAGGGCATAATCAGTGCCTCTAAAATGAACTGACTTACTGTTTTCAAACAGGTTTTTTCCCCCAGAGACTCTGTCTGCATTGGTTAGGGAAACATATAGCTCTGCCCCAAACTCATACCACTGGTTGAGTCAGTGTTGCTATGCTGGGCTGGTCGAAAAAAAAAAGAAAAGCTGCAATGTTTTGAAAACACCAGAGAGACAAGTTTTTTTTTTTTAGGGGAATCAACCTACGAATGGCTTACTTATAGTTGTCTCTGTGTATTAAAGGGATAGTTCATCCAAAAATGAAAATTCTGTCATTAATTACTCACCCTCAAGTCGTTCCAAACCTGTAAGACTTTTGTTTATGTTTGGAACACAAAATAAGATATTTTTGATGAAATACGGGAGCTTTCTTACCCTCCATAGACAGAAATGTAACTGAAATGTTAATTAGTGAGTGATTGATGACAGAATTTTAATTTTTGGGTGAACTATCCCTTTAAACTGGGATATGAGATATTATTTTAACATAGAAATGTTATACATCAGAAATAGTTCCAACCTAGGCTCACTGGAAATACGTGCCTCTATATACATTTCCGCAAAACTGAAAAAAAAACAAAAAAAAAACAACGTACATATATGTACGAATTACTGCAGTTTCCAGTTGAAATGAACTAGAGGCAGTAAAACTCCGACAACTTTTATTCCTTTTCAAACAAAGTTTGATTTACAGGTACATGGTTTTCATTAATAAGGATAATTTTGACAATTACTTGCAGAATATTATGACTTCAAAACAATTTTAACATCCTGCTCAATCTGAAAACAGATACTTTTGAACGTTGTCGTCACATATGCAGCTTCATATGCATGAGTTTTCTAATCCAGTAGGTTTGCTCGGTAGCTCACGTGATATGGCATTGCACTTGAGTGATTAAAAGCTCCGGTATGAACCCCGTGAAACTACAGTTTGACAAAACATCTCAAATCCGCATAAGGAAGCTAAAATAGCATGGCTGTATCAACAAATGTGTTTCTATATCACATTTTGCATTTGTTAACACTATCAGGTAGGTTTAGGGTTGGGTTTGGTGTAGGGGACATTTCCAACACGA
Organism: Spinibarbus caldwelli; assembly: GCA_039654775.1. Taxonomy (NCBI): domain Eukaryota; kingdom Metazoa; phylum Chordata; class Actinopteri; order Cypriniformes; family Cyprinidae; genus Spinibarbus; species Spinibarbus caldwelli. The sequence goes on from CM077231.1 coordinate 16,226,404, forward strand.
TAGCGCATTAACCTTTACCGACACTCCCCGGAGTGAATTCTGAATGGCCACAATACATACCTCAAGCAGCATAGTAAAAACGCAGAAATACGTGCCTGTACCAATGTAATAACACGTGCCACGATCACGTATTGAACATGTGTTTTAGCACCACTCTCTGGACATTTCACTTTGAAACTGCCACGAAACGTGCAGTATGGTATGTAATTACTGTGTTGCAGAAATAGAGGCTGGTATTTTCATGAGCCTGGGTTGAATAGTTCAGTTTCTCATTGAAGTATTATTCCCATTTTATGGCTTTATAATACTCATTTAGGGCATTATACCTATGCCTTGGGGCTTTACTATACGTGGAACTACAGTAACATGACAAAAATAACTTGAGCCATCAGAAAGAATGGCACAATGGCACAAAACGAGCTACAGGTTGTAAAACGAACATGCCGGAAGGTTAAACGCATGTTCCTGAACTGTGATGCCCATAGATGAAAGCAAAATGCCTTTATGGTGAGCACACGTGCTACACACTACTCACAGTTCACAGAGCAGCAGCATCTGTGCAACCCTGAGCTTTAGACAAGAGATTTCAAAGTCTTTGGAGAGAAACCATATACATTCCTGGCATTAAGGCATGACGGGGCTGTTGTCAGGGTCTGTGACATGTTAGTTACATGAAAAGAAAGGGGGAATGGCACACTCAATGCCAGCTCAACATCAAATCAAAAGTGACACCTTTTACTTTCTTAATGGACACGTATTGTCGTCTTTTTGTGCATGATTCATTAATAATCTGCAATTGTCTTTGTAATCTTTCACAACAATGCATCTTTCAAATAATTTGCAATATTTTTATTTAAAAGTAGCTTTAATAATATTAATCACAATGACATCCGGTATAATATTTTTGTTGCAGATCCAGTGCTAATTTGGGACAAAATCAAAGGACATAGTGGAATTAAGGGGCACTAATTCATTGGGATGTGGGGGACAAAATAGTTTGGAAACACTGAGATACAGTTATTTAGGGAAACAGTATTGACTTTAATGTGATATGTGATACTGTATTGTCAGGAGTTATCAGATGGACACACAATGTCAAAAGGAATGTGACATTGAACACTGAATGTGCCCACAGCGGCATGACAATGATTTTTAATTCTGCCCTTGGAGGACCTTGTATTTTAACAATCAAATAAAGGCTAAATGTAGTTTATAAGCAGATCTGCCTCATGCCTCGATTCTGCTCAGGGACAGACGTACAATTAAACTCGGATAAACACCTTCTTTAATTTCAGACGATGTTTACCCAGGGACCTTTATACTCGGCTGACGTGTTCTCAGCATATGTTCGGCACACAGCAGGATGGCCACAACAGTGCAGCTACAGCAGAGCTCATTACATATAATTCAATCAAACACATTTAGAGCTGGCAGTGACGTCACATTGAGCACTTTCTGAAAAGGGAAACAGCATCAGGATTGGTGTGAAGCAGCGATCAGGGCTGACATTCCATTTCTAATTACATCAAATATGAACTTGTGCAGTTGGGTGTGGATGAAATGGCACACTTTGATTAGGCTATAAATAGATATAAAGCAGAGAAAAACTGTTCTGATGAAGTCATCAGACCTCAAGTTCATGCATCTGGCTTATACAAAATATAGGGGTGTAACGGTACACGTATTTGCACCAAAAACTTTTGGTACGGGTCTTTCCCCAAATAGCACACATAGTTCTGCAAGATGTCTGTTAAAGATTGCTTAATCTGGAAAGCATCTGCTGTGTACAAACATCTGACACGTCTTTAAGATGTCAGCTTTACATGCATTCTAATTCATAAACGTCTTAAAGACATCTAATAAATGTGTATTTGACATCTAATAGGAAACATCCTATAGATGTATTGCAGATGTAAATGCAGATATCAAATAGACGTCTCCGTGATTTACGTGTTCGGTACTCATGTGTACCGAACAAATACAGCAATTGTTTTAACCACTGCACGAGTGGAACTTCATTGGAAGCTTCCAGTTTTATATATTGTTAATTTTGATAAGAAACAAAATCTCGTCTTTCAAATTACGTCAATTTTTTCAGGAAATTCAAACAATAAATGCCGTTTTGAGGCTCTTTGATGTGGCGTGACAGATCGCTGTATAGGTGTTTGAGTTCAAACGGCAGTGTGTAGCGCGATCATCCCTATCTCTTTACTACTAGTTTTACCGCAAAATAAACATCTCATGCCTCCTGCTACCGCTCACTCAGTGTTTCAACTGCAGAAAGACGTCAATAAAACCACTTGTAAACAAAATGTCACGTAGCATTTCATTTACCTCAGGCAAGTCATCAGTATCCATAGCTTGTTAGTTCACTAGAGAAATGAAGTCTAGAGAAGAGCATTTCGAAATATTAGACTATATACTCATTATATTTTACTTTACCTGTTAGTGATGTCTAATTTAATGTATGTTTAAATAAATCTGTTACGAAACAAGTTATGACAGCCACTGTGTAAATGAATATATTTCAACAACAAATGGAAATTTTATAATTTAAAAGCTAATTTAAAAACTGCATTATGCGCAATTTACGTTTGGATAAAATTTTTTAAGTCGAGTGCTGATTATTATATTTTAAAATAAATAGTAATTAAATTTAAGTTTGGGCTCTGTTGCTAATTGTAACCTTATCGTAATGTAAAAGGGCTCCCTATAGTTTAGAGCGTAAGCTGAGGTAGATTTTTATCCCTAAGCTAATTTTAATTATAACTGAATTTAAAGAAAGAGCAATTTGTTCAGTAAACCAGTTTAATAATAAAAAGTAATTTTATGTTTAGATTTTTCCCCTTGCTGTATCGAAACCATACCGACGTCAAAACCAAGTTACATACTGAACAGTTATGTTTAAAATAAAATAAAATATAGGTTTGTTTTTAAGATGTCTTTTTTATTGTTTTTCAGTTACTAAATAACCTATTATAATATGGCTTGGGCACTTCACTGTGTGGTTGCCTACGATATTGTCTACGATATTCTGGGTACAGCTTTGTGTTTGGCCATTTCAATGGTCATCTATGGAGTTTTTCATCCATTTTTTGCCTAATTTAGTGAATAAATCTTATTTTGGACAATGGAAATATATCACCAATGTAAATTTGTGACATACTTTCAACTTCAGAATTTCTGAAGTGCCTTTAGCTTCCAAAACACTTTCAAGTTCACGATTTCCCTTTCAGTGAGATAGCAGAAGTTGCTAGTGCCATAAAACTGGCAATAACTAATTTATAGATTAGCCCAGTTGTTTCTACGTGTCAACAAAGCAATGAACACATGCTCAGAGGTCTGAAACCCCAACACCACAACATGAAACCCACAATTCTACAAAGATGGAAACAAATAAGTGTCAACACAAATAGGCTGATAGTGGTTGACACCAGCTGAGGGCCAAGCTTAACACTTTTTCACTAAGCCAACATGGCGCCTTGTCGACAAATCTTTTCACACTGTATTTATTGCATTTGTGCATGGACGTGAAAGAAATAGCACTTCTGTCCGATGTCTTTCCAAACACTGACACGCCCCAAATTTGTTTAACCAACCTCACACACCAAACTGGTTTTGATAATTAATGACCGTCAGTTTTTACCAGCGTCCATCGATCAAAGCAGCTGACAGCACCTGTCTTATGGTTGTTGAAAGGGCAAGTGCTGATATTTGAGAGATCACACCTTCCTGAATAAACTGTCATGTGATCCAAGCCACAGGAGGAAACAAGGCACATTCAGACATACTGTCGGAACTCAAGATTTAGCCAAATGGTGCCATTTGGCCTTGGCAATTACAGTGAAAGATCACAGTGATATCAGAAGACAACGCAATGAATGGAAGTGTAAAGAATTCAGCTGGTTTTCAGGTTTGCCGAAGTCACACAAACGCGGTGGCACCATGATATGATTTTACAACTAATAAAATGCAAAGTTCCTCGATTGCATGAAGATAAAACGAATTGTTTTGTAGTAAACAGACCTCTCTTTTTTGGCTTTCGTACACCTACAGAACAAACATTAGCATTGCAGTGTTGTTCCTTCGCAGTTTGGTTGCTTGATGACTTTATTGTCAATCCAACATAATGTTAGCACTGCCATTCTGTTTCTGGTCATGTGATGATAAAACATTTTTGGAAACGTTTGCAGTGGCAGGTGTGTAAGTCCTTCGTTACTTGGTTGCTAATCAAGTTCTTTTATTGACAATCAAAAACTTTAAAACTAATGATAGAATAGCTTTTTGTTTATTTGTACACCATCGTCCAGACAGTGGCAAATTTATGATTGAAAGTCATTCCCAACATAAAGTGTTGTCCAATACAGTGTAGCCAAGTCTGTAGTTTTCACGCAGAATTGGGCCACTTTTATATTGTTGTCGCGAGTTGAAGCGAATCATTGCGCCCCATCAGAACGCAATATCGACTGAGGAGGACCCCCATAACATGATTATGGAGCCAATTTAATAGGCAATTTCCCCCGTAACGCGACTGGGCAAGTTCTGAGTAGCAACTGGGCTTGTTTTATTACGCAGACCTGGCAACCCAGGTCCAATATTTAAAGAATGGTGTATAAAAAAAACAAAATTAAAAAAAAAATAAAAAAAAAATGCTACAGTATGCCATTATCCAGACATCTTACAACACTTTGTGGCAATGGGAACAAATTTATGATTCAAAGTCATTCTTAACATCTATAATATGTTGCCCAATGTCTAAAAAAAATGGCATACAAAGAAATAAAGAGCAATGTTATAGTTAGCTTAGCAAATTTTTGATTGGTATGTCATCGTCCAGACATTGGACCACTCTATGTGGACGTTGGGAATGAATTCATGATTGGAAGACATTCCCAGCATCCATAAAATGTTGCACAATGTTTAAAAGATGGTGTATAAAGAAATAAAAAAGCAATGCTACAGTTAGCTTAGCAAGTTTTCGATGAGATAGGTCTGTTGGAGATCCTACATCCACATTTAAACTGAAGAACAGGTCTGTATTCAATGGTCACCGATCTTACCAATTTTTTCTCCATTTTTCAAATTTACAGGTAGTTTATAGTTAGGACGTTGACATAATTGTTGTTCCAGGACCAACAAAAGGAACATTTCTTGCTTTAAATTGTCATGGTGACCGTCTTTAGCACACACGTTCAACTCTTTCCTATCATTTAAGAACTTTGTAGGCCTCTGCTGCCGCATCTACACATCAAACAGCTCAAAACACAAGTGTTTCCATGCAGCATTGTGTTTCCATGCAGCATTGTGTTACCATACGGCTTCATGACCACATACACATAAAGCTAATGACAAAAGGCAACCGAATAGCTGGTAGTCTTAAGAGCTGAAGGGGCAAAGGCATTCACAACATATTTCCCAGCTGTGATTTAAACATCTCTGGTAATACCAGCAAACACGTATGCTATGAAGAGCCAAGGTCAACACGGCATTCAGGCCTTCACTAAGAAACAAGTTTAAAAACCGTTCAACCTCTCTATACGTTGTTATAAACAATTAGATCCAACTGTTCAATGGTCAAACAACACCAACAACCAAGACTGCTATGGAAAAAAGTGAAATGTTACAACAAAAAAGAACAACAACACAAAGTACCTTTCCAGGGGCATATTCACGCGCCAGTTTACACCAGTTTCCGGAAAACTCAGAAGCGCTGTAACCCAGAATGGCGTCTGGGACTCCCGTCAGCCCTCACGTTCCCGGGGGTACGAGGCAACTTCCCCCTTTGGGTCGGGCTGGCAGAGTGATATAGAGAGAGCAGCTGAGGAGGGATATATGGGAAAAGAGAGGGAGCGATACAGTATGGCGGATGAGAGGAAAAAAGGCCAGCACAACAGTCCTGATACATCCCGACAATACCAGTCCTAATGCTGTGGCCCACTGCGCTATTTAAAAACAATCCATCAAAAATACCCCATCTTTCACCGCACTGTCAGAGTCCACGACCTTTCGCTGGCTGTGAAAAGCTTCACGCAGGCAGCTGAGGGTTTAATGCACTGCAGTGTTTAATACAGGAGCCAACCTGGACGGGACTGTTAAATAATTAAGCTGACTTAGTATGACGGAGATTTTCAAGCAATGTCACGAATTTATAAGTCACGTTTAAAATGATACCGTGACAACATTGGCTTGGTGCTACAGGATTATTTTCAATTGAAAGTGCTCAAATACAGATGTTACTAAAGTAAATTTTAAATTCATTTCCAATTAAAAGCATATTTCCAATCCATTTTTCGCATCAAATATTTTTGTTTCACACAATACTAATGTTTGTAATGTGAAATTAAATGGAAATTTGCTTTTAAAATCTTAAATACATAAATTTTTGCGTAATTTTCCCTCAAAACAACCCAACACAGCAAATATATATTTACTAAACCCTATTACCAAAGAAAAAAAAAAAGAAGAAAAAAGTTGCATATTAAAATTTTTGCATATTAGAATGAGTTCTGAAGGATCATGTGACACTAAAGACCGGAATAATGGCTGATAAAAATTTGGCTTTGCATCAGAGGAATAAATTACATTTTAAAGAATTTTTAAAAAGAAAAACATTTATTGTAATAACATTTTACAGTATTACTTTTTTTTTTGTATCAAATGATTGCAGCCTTATTGAGCATAAGAGACTTTCAAAAACTTGTAAAAAAGCTCAATTATTCCAAATTTCTGTCCTCTGGTTCATTCTGGCAGTGTGTGTATTATATATATATATATATATATATATATATATATACACACACACACATACACACATATGTACATACACACACATACACAAATATTAATATACACAAAAAAAATTAATATGAAATGTTGACCTGAAATGTAGAACATAAGACACCTTTCACATGCTCACAGAAAGTGTTGTGCAAAAACAGAGAATGTTGATGGGTTAAAATAGACTCAGTGGACGACACATCCATAAACGGACACCTTTTTAGCACTGCAACAAAATTGGCGTCCACATTTCTGTCAGTAACACACACGGAAGAGTTCTATACGTCAGCCACTGGTGACCCTACAGGGGGTTTTCACTCAAGACCGCATATTACTGCCATGTTTGTCCAGTATACAAGGCTAATTTTGTTTGCCTGTACTAGAGCAAGTTACGTAGTACTTTAAACATTATGCAAGTCCCTCAAATGACGTGCACTAGTGAATGTGCAAAATATTTACAAGACATTTTTTTTCCCTAGCCTATGCAACCATCTAAACATCGTAAAACTGCTTCTAATCCATAATATAAACTAACAACTGCACAAAGACAGTATTCAATTGTTTTTGCATGATTATATTTCATATTACATATGAAATATAATCATGCAGTGATAAGTGATTTCATAGAGAGGCACGTTGCAGGAATGTGGCCATCACTTATGCGCACATCAGCACTGATCACGCTGTGTGCCATTTATCTGTTACATGCAAATAGCAGTTTGTCACCAGTAATTCACATCTGCTGAAAACATTCAGTGGGGCCACATACATGACTCGTATGAGCTGTCCGTCTGTGGAGAACCAAGTTAATTGTTTTTCCACTTTTCTTTTTCATAATTGATTCAACTTGTCAAAACAATGAAAGGGAATAGTTCTCTGTTGTCATATCCTATATTCTAAAACATTACATCAGTTACTTTTAGTTTTAGTTGAAAGTATGTTTTTAACATTTGAGTGCATTAAAGATTTACTCATATTGCACTAGATTGAGTTTATATTGATACAGTATTCTCTTTAAATTATTTTTTATGAACATTTTTTTTTATTTCATGAAAATGTTTTTTTTTAGTTACCACTAAACTAATTGCAAAATAATTGTAAAACTTTCTGTAGCTCTTCAACACTTTTGTTTAACTTAGTCATTTTTACAATAAAAAATATTATTTAAGCCATAAATGGTAACACTTTATTTTAAGGTGTCCTTGTTACACATTACATGTACTTACTATTATAATAATAATAAATTATGCATACTTATAAGTAACCCTAAGCCAAACCCTAATCCTAACCATATAGTAAGTACATGTAGTTCATTAATATTACTCAGTACTTAAATGTATAATTACACTGTAACAAGGACACCTTAAAAATAGTGTAACCCATAAATGTCCATAAGGAATGTTAATAATTATGTATTAAGGAATATATTAAGGAATGTTAATAACAATCTTATTAATGTTTGCTTTTGATTTAAGTGTATACATATGAATTTTTTTTTCAGTATTTAACAGTAAATACTAGTTGTTAAAAGTTTGACCAGATCCATTATCAAAAATACTATTATTTATTCCATAAATATTAGTAAGGATTGATTGTTTAATAATTACATGTAACAATCATATTAATGTATTAAAATACATATGGAAATATCTTCTTTTTTTTTTAACAGTCATGTTAACATCACTTTTTTTTTTACCACATTCATTAATCAATTGAACCAAGTGAATATATTTTCTGTGTTACTTAAAATGGTTAGAATCAGAACCATTAGAAACAAAAAATACAGAACTGAAAAAAAAATAATAATTAATAGAGAAATGAATTAAAACAAACACGTATATTACAAAAGATTCAATAAAATGAAGCAACTGACTAAATTAAAAATACATTAAATACATAGGTAAAATGTCTACATTTGTGAAGGGAATGAAAGCATGATGGAATAAGCTGGAGGAATGATAACTGGCTACAATAATACTGCTCAGAATCGCAGTGGAATTACACTTTGGTAAAGAACTCCAAGTTACACTCAAACCCATCCACCATCCCGTGGTGTCTTGAGAAGAACCGTGCGATTTCAAGCATTTAGAAGATTTCTTACTGTACTTGCTACTTAAGCGTGATTTATCCGCCAAAACTGTGACGAAACGCTCGCCAACAAATTGATTTCTCATACATCTCTGTGCAACACAAACTACTTTTTCCACAGCAGCACATTGCCTACCTCTGGAGGTGTTCAGCGGAAGCTTTCCCAACATTCCCTGGAATTTTTGACTGGCCATTCTCAAAAACACCCTTATCCCAAGTTTGCTTCATGGTAGAAACAACTTTCTACCCGCAAGAAAATCCAAAGAGTCGTTTCCTAAAAGTCGTAGGAGGTTTTACTGCACTGAATCCCGATGGAGTTCCAGTCTTTCCGTGCAGCAGTGTTGTTTTGAACCGGCCTCCAGTGCCTCTGGGATCAGCAGCGGTAATGAAAGTTAGCTTACTTGCGCCCTCTCACCGAGCTTCTGCCAGACCCTCAAACGTCTAAAAAAAGTGTGGATAAAAAAGGGTGCTCAAAGGGGCTGGTAGTAAAGCTGGGATGAGGACTGGAGGAACGAAGAAGGGACGTTAAAGGCACTTGACCATTTGGGAGTCCCCGAGGGCTGCTGTACACTTTCAGTCTCTCTCCAGCCAATGATAGAGCAAGTGTGAGGAATGCCATTAGTCAGTCACTCAAAAGTGCCGGATCAGTTTCGTCAACAGATCCTCAAAGGCCAGAGCCCGTGCGCATATTATTAACATTTCCGGCCATTAACATTTTGTGAGGGACAATGGGGCCCATGCTGCACGTCTATGTGCAAAGCCTTTGATTCTCGCACTGTAAAGCTCTGGAACATTACTGCTGATGGAGGGTCCCAGACACAAAGGTTTACTGGAGATCTGGATGCCGGCTGAAGGATTTTGTCTTTGGGTCTCATTAGACTCAAAACATTGGGTGGGATTTCTTCTCAATGAAACCAAGATGTGTAAAGAAGTTCAACCTGGATAAAAGACTTTGGGAAGTCTTGAAAACTTTGAAACCTGAAATCCACACAACCTCAACTAAACAAGTAATTAATATTCACTACTGAACACGTTAGTGTAAAACCAATGTCACATGATAGATAGATAGATAGATAGAAACAATAAAAATGATGGATAGAATGATAGATAGATATTACAATAGATAGAAAAAATGATAAATAAATACAACAGAACGATAGACAGAAACAATATGAATGATAGATCGATAAATATGCGTGCGTGTGCGTGTATATATATATATATATATATATATATATATATATATATATATATATATATACACACACACACACACACAGAGAGAGATAAACAAAATGTAGCAAGAACAAATGACAGATTGAACGATGAATCAGCACAATGACAGATTATATATATATATATATATATATATATATATATATATATATATATATACACACAGTGCCACTTGAAAGTTTGTGAACCCCTTGCAGAATCTGTGAAAATGTGAGTAATTAACAAAATAAGAGAGCTCATACAAAATGCATGTTATTTTTTAATTAGTACTGTCCTGAGTAAGATATTTTACATAAAAGATGTTTACATTTAGTCCAGAAGACAAAAAAAAAAAAAAAAATTGCTGAAATTATTAAAATAACCCCATGCAAAAGTTTGCGAACCGTTGGTTCTTAATACTGTGTGCGGTTACCTGGATGATCCACGACAGTTTTTTGTTTTGTGATGGTTGTTCATGAGTCCCTTGTTTGTTCTGAACAGTTAAACAGAGCACTGTTCTTCAGAAAAATCCTCCATGTCCTGCAGATTCTTCAGGTTTCCTGCATCTTTTGCATATTTGAACCCTTTCCAGCAGTGACTGTATGATTTTGAGATCCATCTTTTCACACTGAGGACAACTGAGGGACTCAAACACAACTATTAAAAAATGTTCCAATATTCACTGATGGTCCTGAAGGAAATACAATGCATTAAGAGCCGGGGAGTAAAAACTTTTTTAATTTGAAGATCAAGGTAAATTGTACTTAATTTGTTTTCCGGGAAACATGCAAGTATCTTCTGTTGCTTCCGAAGGGCAGTACTAAATGGAAAAAAAATTATATTTCTACAAAATAAGAAAAATTTGCACATCTTCATCCTGTTCAAAAGTTTTCACCCCCTGGCTCTTAATGCATCGTGTTTCCTTCTGGAGCATCAGTGAATGTTTGAGTCCCTCAATTGTCCTCAGTGTGAAATGATGGATCTCAAAAACAGTCACTGCTGGAAAGGGTTCAAATATGCAAAAGATGCTGGAAACCTGAAGAATCTGCAGGACATGGAGGATTTTTCTGAAGAACAGTGCTGAGTTTAACTGTTCAGAACAAACAAGGGACTCATGAACAACCATCACGAAACAAAAAAACAGTCGTGGATCATCCAGGTAACCACACACAGTATTAAGAACCAACGGTTCACAAACTTTTGCATGGGGTTATTTTAATAATTTCAGCAATTTTTTTGTCTTCTGGACTAAATGTAAACATCTTTTATGTAAAATATCTTACTCAGGACAGTACTAATTAAAAAATAACATGCATTTTGTATGATCTCTCTTATTTTGTTAAAATTACTCAAATTTTCACAGATTCTGCAAGGGGTTCACAAACTTTCAAGTGGCAATATATATATATATATATATATATATATATATATATATATATATATATATGAAGAGTTCATTTGCAAAAACCGATAAACGCCACTTTCAAAAAAATGAGCTGATTGCCGTGCGTTATTCTCCACATATAGCACGATCTGAACCCTAAACAGGTTTTGTAAAAAAATCCGGTATTGTCCACTTTCAAGGCATCGCGAGTTCACGTTTTACTGCAGAATCCGACAAGCACCCTTGTTGTTTTTGAACAGAAACCGATAAGTCCGTTTTAGCGAATCAGCGCGCTGTATTCAGGTCAGGTGACAAGACTACTTTCACTTTGAAAAAACCTGCTAGCTGAGAGGAGTTTCGTCAAAGCTGACTAAACGTGATCGAGGATGTATAATTTCAACGAACTTGATGAACCTGTGATACCTTCTTCAGGGCGTAAAGGAAAATAAAAGCTGAAACGTTTTCACGGAGCCTTGCAAAAGCAGCGTGTTACAATGGTGAGGGAAAAGCTCCGTCTATAGAGTGGGGGAACTATGACGTCAGAACCCGGAAGAGTAATTCGCCGTGGGTTCCTTCGAGATATTCCTATGGGGTTTTATAATGGGGTTTTTCCAGTTATGAGTAAAATAAAGCCTGTGGTAAACATAACTTGACGATACTTTTATGTTTTGTTCTCCCCCACTCACATCCATACAGTCTATGATCACAACAACAACAACAACCTTTGTCAGGCATCTACATTGTCATCTGAGGAGATTACAAAGATTAAACGAGTGTTTTTTTAAATCTAAAACATGAAATATGGAGTTATCTGCTTTTGCTATAAAACAACCTTTTAATATGTAAAAACAAAAATAAAAATCACTTTCAATGAACTTTAATTTTGTAAATTACCTGTATTTAAGTTATTATTACTTAATCAAAACAACCCAACTGCAGTTTGATTGATATAACTTGGAATGCGCAATAAAAAAAACTTGATTATCGGTTTTTGCAAATATATATACACACACACACACATACATATACATATATATATATATATATATATATATATATATATGTATATGTGTGTGTGTGTATATATATATATATATATATATATATATACACACACACACACACAGAATGATAGAACAATTGATATTGCGAAAGATTTAACAGATAGAACAAATGAACCAGAGATAAATTAGACTTATAGATAGAACGATAGACAGAACAAACATAAAAACAAACGATAGATCGATAAATAGATATAAAGATAGAACAAACCAACGGAAAGAACAAAACAGATCAAACACTAAATAAATAGATCAACAGACAGAATTAATGATAGCTTGAACAACAGACTGACAAAATGATACACTGATATTACAGACAGAACTAAAGATCAATAGAACAAATGGACAATAGATAAATTAGACACATAGAATGATAGAATGACCAAACAACAGATAAACAAAAACAGACAGACAGACAGATAAATAGAACAATAGACAAATAAACTGATCTAACAAGGAATTAACAAATGAACAAGATATATAAATAGATATATAGATAGAATGAACAATAGACAGAGCAAACAAATGAACATTAGAAATAATGAATGAACTAACAATAAACAGAACAAACAAATGAACAATAGAATGAATGAACAACAGAGCAAACGAAAGAATGATAAATAGATATATAGATAGAACAATAGATACCAGGATAGAATACACGATAGATAATAGAATAATACATAATTCAAACTACAGACTGAACAACAGATATACAGCTAGATAGGATTTAAGTATAGAATATATAAGCATAAAGAATTGTAATTTGTCACTCTTTGTGACTGTTAAAACAATCAACAGCAAATGCAGAAGACCTCTAGACTCTCACTTACACTCTCATTTTAACCCCCTGCAGACATATGTGACACTCACAGTCACAATCCTGCAGTATTCCTGACCTCCAGGAGAGCAGATCCGGTTTAGGGAATGACTGACACTAAAACTACAAGCACTGAACAAAATGTTCCACATTAGCAGGACAACTGCACACAGAAAACCCTCCGAAACCACAACAACAGGTGGAGCCGTGCACGAAAAGAGTTCATATAACACTTCTTAGACTTACTAGTTACTTTTCCAAATGGCAAGCAATATATGAAAATCCACCATAAAATAATTTAAGGCCTGGATTCACAGACGGGGCTCAGCTTAAGCCAGGACTAATTAAGATATTTAAGCAGCTTTTACAAAAATACCTTAGAAGAAAACGTCACAGGTGTGCATCTAGACACAGAACAAAGGTACTGACATATTTTAAGATATGGGAGCAAGATATTTTCAGTTGAGACAGCTCAAACATGCATTTTAATAAACCTAATTTAATTTGTGAATTATTTAATTGTATTTAAAATAAATAAAATGCTAGCTGTGAAATTAGCCTTAGAGAGACAAAGAAATCTGCTATTTTATTCCAGCAACCATAGAACAATTTTAAACAATTAATAATTTTAGATGTGTTGGAAATGATCCTGACTTTCAGGGGGGAAAGTGAGAATTCTCATGTGCATGTATATCCATTTTGGGAAGTGTTAGTAGTGAAAAGTCTTTATTTTCTAAAAAGGGCAGAAAGCAACACCCATGTGACGATCCACCCCGTTCAAATTAGCACCCCCGCTCATTAGACCTGTGCTAAGTCATGACGTTGCCCCTTTGCACTAAATCGCTGTTCAGAAAAAGGCCAGGCCACAGCTGCAGATGCCATTCACGATAACTCGCCCCATACGACCCAATGTTTATCCCACGCTGGAAGTAAACGCTCAGCGGTCACTCATCAGGAAAGCAATAATGGTTTGCAGTAAAGTAAGCATCTATTATAACACTACATTCAGAGTGAAATCTCAATTCCTGTCTGAGGCCGCAGATGTGTGATTGACAGGTCCTATATGACCACATAAAACTGCTTTAAAAAAGGAACGAATGCAGTTCCCACTCGAAACGGCAGGTTGTAAATGCCTTTTCACACAGGGTTGAGGCACTGTGATGGTTTACATGAGTATAAATGGAACAGCAATGACACAATGACGCCTCAGCCAGTGGTTATATGTGGAGCTCGTAGTTGCTGGGTCAAATTCAAAGGATCATTTGAAGGCTCTCATATTTTTATTTATTTTTTTTTAAGTCAAATCAGTAAATGCAACAACTGAATATGCAAATAACACTGAAGTTTTGTTTTTTTTTTAACTTCAAAGTACGAGATTTATGTTCTTCGCAGACACTTTCACCAGAGAGGAAGTTAGAAAGTGTTACAAAATAATAAAATAGCCCTTTTGTACTTTTACTTTTGATGTATATTATTTTATTGCTGGTGGATTCTGCTACAAGAAATGCTTTAATTTTGTGTTTAGCTCTTACTTGCACAAATCTAGCAGATGAAACAAGATAAAGTAAACGGGCATTTTTAAATGACTTGGTCACATAGTGATTTGGGAAAAAAAAAACAAAAAAAAAACTATGACAAGAGGAGCTGTGCATGAAAATAATTAATTTGAACACTTGTTATAATTTTATTTTATTTATTTATTTTAAAAAAACAACAATTTTCAAATTGTAATAAATACATCAAAATCCATCATGAAACAAACCTAAACTACTTCCAAATTTAATTTGTAAAAATGATTCATATATTTAAGAAAATAAAACTGTCCCTCTGTTATGGCATTTTCTCACCACTGAACATTTTTTTCCTGATAAAATGTGTGAAAATAATTTAAAAATCAATTTGAATTGTATTTAAAATAAATAAAATCCTAACCAGACAAAGGGGTCTGTTATTTTATTCCACTGGTCACAGTGATTTTTATATTATTATTATTATTATTTTTTTAAGTTTTAAAAAAAGAAAAAATGTCCTTAAATAACAAATTAAAAATGTCTACTAAGAAAAGTAATTTTTCTTTAGAAAGAAAAAAATGCAAATGAAATGCAAGCATACTTACTCTAGTAAAAAATAAATATATTTAAAATACATTTATTTCATACAAAGTATAGTTCTATTATATTCTATAGTACTATAGTAATGTATTATCATATTTACAGACATATCATACTAATATAAAAATTATAATTAAACTTTATTTGGAGTATCACTTGTGCATAATGCACATTTCTTAATATTAAGCCTAAAATGAGTTTTAATGTCACTATTGATGAGGATTGTATGATCTTTGAATAATATCAGTCTTTAAATGCAAGATATTTGAAGCATACCTGAAGTATACTTGCAATAGTTCCACTTTAGCACAATCAAATATACTTCAGTATATCTTTAGTTGAAGCTCAGCACTACTTCTGCACAATTAAAGAGAATTATTGTAAGTACAAAATTAACTGTTCCAAATTATTAGAATTTAAGTATACCAGTTTAGTACTGCAAGTACATAAATATGTAAATGTATTTGTAGTATATATATATATATATATATATATATATATATTATTTCAAATACATTTTAGCATATTTATTTTTCACTAAGGTATAAATAAATTGCCATATAATTTTTCTAGAAATCCAAAACAAAACACACACATACACTCACTGGGTTTCTTATATTTGTTAACAAATACACCCCAAAAAAGATGCTGATTGTATGGACAGCTGAATGTTATGCCGTGACAGTAAAGTGACTTAAAGAGCCATTGAGACAGCAGCATCTGTTCTCCCAGCAGGCCACTGCTCACAAAACTGACAAGTTTAATGGGACCCTAACACTGTTCACAGAGACAGACAGAGTCAAGGGCACATGGAAAGACCAAGTGCTTATAGGTTTGACATGGCACCTGTCAGACAACAAATTAACTTGTGTGGTGAACGACTGTAAAGCAGGGACAGATTTATGCGAGGTTTATCGAGGCCTCGCCGTGATTATGGGGGTGGTTTCATCTGTTGATTATGTTAAGGGGCTGATCTAGGTCGCGAGAGAGCGATTCTGGCAGAGAGAAGCGCGTGAGCAGTTAAGAGAAGAGAGATGGACAGGCCCAAAGGACTCTTGGACCGGTTTAGTGATCAGCTGAGCAGATCTGGCAGATAAAATTGCATTTGTGTTGTTGGCAGATGGAAAGAGGATCCAGTTACCCCTCAACGTTTCAGTGAACATGACTCACCTTTAACAGAATGACTACAAACCTATTACAGACAAGCATGATCATTTCCAAAGCCTCATCTCCACGCGCAACTCTAATCTGCATAAGCTCAGGCTTGACAGACACTAGGATGAAAAACAATGACAGAAGCATTATAAAATAGAAACCCTTCTTGAAATTATATGCTCAGTGTTTAAATTTTACCTTGAGATTTATTTCACAAGAGCTTCACAAAAAAACATATTTAAAATATAGCAGTCAACATTTGAAGTGGATCAAAAAAGATCATCAAAGTTGTCCTAAGACAAGAACAGGTATTATTTTGGTTTTAGGACAACTTTGATGAAAGGTTTTGATCCAGCTCAAATGCTGATTACTGTATTTATAGTATATAAAAATTTATAAAATATAGTACATAAAAATACATTCAATTATAGTATTAAAAAATATATATATAAACGTACATGTACACTGCCGTTTAAAAGTTTGGGATCAGAAGGATTTTTAATGTTTTTTTAAATGGAGTATTTTATGCTCATCAAGGCTGTATTCATTTGATCAAAAATACAGAAAAAAACTGTGATATTGTGAAATATTATTGCAATTTCTAATATTGGTTTCCTATTTTAATATATTTTAAAATGTAATTTATTTCTGTGATCAAAGATGAATTTTCAGCATCACTACTCCAGTCTTCAGTGTCACATGATCCTTCAGAAATCATTCTGATATGCTGATTTACAATCAGTGGTGAAACTGTTATTTGGAATCTGTGATACACTTTTTTCTTTGATGAATAAAAAATGTAAAAGAACAAATATAAGTGTTTCCTATCACTTTTTAATCCATTTAACACATATTTGCTGAATAAAAGTATTAATTTCTTAAAAAAAAAGAAAAGAAAAAATTTACTGACCCCAAACTTTTGAACAGGTGTGTGTGTGTATATATATATATATATATATATATATATAGTAAAAAAAATTCTATTTTGAATATACACTGTTCTTTTTAACTTTTTATTTATGAAAGAATCCTGAAAAAAGTATCACGTGCCAAAAAATATTAAGCAGCACAACTGTTTCCATTATTGATTATAAATCAGCAAGTTAGAATGATTTCTGAAAGATCATGTGACACGGAAGACTGGAGTAATGGTGCTGAAAATTCAGCTTTGCATAACAGGAATAAATTATACTTAAAAGTATAATAAAATAGAAAACTATTATTTTAAATTGCAATAACATTGCACAAAATTACTGGGGGTTTTTTTCTGTATTTTTGATCAAATAGATACAGCCATGTTGAGCATAAGAAACTCCTTTAAAAATATTAGTGATCCCAAATTTTTGAACGGCAGTGTGTATACTTTATATTTGTGTGTGTGTGTGTGTGTGTATATATGTATATATATTTAGTTATTTATAAAAAGTACTTACTTGTCCAAGCAATGTATCCATGCAAGGTATAGCACAACCACATAACGATGTAATAACATCAAAACAGTAAAAAGTGTGAAACAGCGCCCTCTAGCGGCAAGAAACCAGTGCATGTTGATAAAAACCAGGGTTATTTTATTATTTTTAGGTAACAGAAAACACATTAAAAGACTATAAATCACAATGACCTAAAGAAGAAATGAAACCAACGAAACAATGATAAAAACATTTAGGCTCATTCGGAAAACCTACAAAACGAGTCGTTCTCGTAGATCGGTTAAAAAAGGGAGTGTGAAGGAACAGCTCATGCTGGTTTAGAGTAGTGAGGAAGAGAGAACCAGTGCCAAACGAGCAGACTGCAAACCGCAGCTCTTTAACATACACCTACCTGTGTATTCAGTCTCAGCAACTACATATGTTCCCTTACTGAAGCTTAACTCTGAAATAGAGTGGCTGAACTTCCTCAACTTTAAATAACTCGGGCTGAAGCAGGTGTAAACCAGGGCACATTTCATCAAAATATTGAAAAACATGTTCAGTGTTTTATCCTTGCAATACGACAATCAACAAAGAGGAAAGGAAATACAAAAACAACTGTAAAACTACAATTAGTCAGTATATCCTGTTCAGAATACAAGAAAAAAAACCTTGCATTCATTCCAACCGGGCTTTAAAAAGGAAACACACCAGTTGAGACGGGGGTGAGAAACGAGGAACATGAGTGATAGAGGTGTATTGTTTCTCTTAGCCGTGAGTGGTGTCGTCCTCCACAAAGTCCTTCGCCTGCTCTGCTGAGATCACATCGATGTGACTCACCTAACGAACACACACACACACACACAGTTAGTCTGGGGACCTCATCTGTGCCGCTTCAACTAGACAAGACTTCCATTTATAGTTCATTTTCTGCACAGAAGACTCATTTGCATTTGCTAATTACTTGGCACATCAGAGTGTTAATGATGCCTGTTACCTTGTTTCTGAATTTGACGCCGTAGAACTTGTCGGCTGACTCCAGAAGCTCGGGTCTGAAGGTTGTGGTGATGAACTGAGCATGTCCAGCCAGCTCCACGATCATGTCTGAAAGACAACACAAAATATTGATACATTGAAAAAGAAACTACGGCTGCAAAACAATTAGTCGCGTTTAATCTATTCAAAATAAAAGTTTGTTTACTGACTGTGTGTGTGCTGTGTATATTTCTTATGCATATATAAATACACACACATACATGTATATATTAATGAAAAATGTCAGATTTTTATGTAAATTATTTATATTTATTTATAATATAAATTATATACAAGTGTTTACATACAAATACAAAGATTTTTTAAATATATACATATGTGTGTATTTATATATACATAATAAATATACACAGTACACACACATATATAGTATGTAAACATAAATGTTTATTTTGAATTGATTAATCGCAACTAATCATTTTGCAGCCCTAAAAGAAACTAATACACTTAGAGCAGAAGCTTGTGACAAAACATTTATGTGGGAGAAAAAGGGAAATACAAAACCTTGTTTGTAGTGAAAAGGGAGATTCTGTTTTTAGTGAAAAACAAAATGCTTGTTAAGAAAAAAAAACCTTGTTTGTAGTGGAAAAGGCAACAGTTTTTTGTCGTAAAAAGACAAAAAATATTTGTAGTGAAAACAAAACATTTTGTAGTGAGAAACTTTGAAAAAAAAAAAAAAAACTACACGATAAGAAAAAAATTGTGAAAACCAAACATAAAAAAAAAAAATACTTTTTAGTGTGTGTGTGTGTATATATATATATATATATATATATATATATATATATATATATATATACACACACATACACACACAGTGGGTACGGAAAGTATTCAGACCCCCTTAAATTTTTCACTCTTTGTTATATTGCAGCCATTTGCTAAAATCATTTAAGTTCATTTTTTTTCTCTCATTAATGTACACACAGCACCCCATATTTACAGAAAAACACAGAATTGTTGACATTTTTGCAGATTTATTAAAAAAGAAAAACTGAAATATCACATGGTCCTAAGTATTCAGACCCTCTGCTCAGTATTTAGTAGAAGCACCCTTTTGATCTAATACAGCCAAGAGTCTTTTTGGTAAAGATGCAACAAGTTTTTCACACCTGGATTTGGGGATCCTCTGCCATTCCTCCTTGCAGATCCTCTCCAGTTCTGTCAGGTTGGATGGTAAACGTTGGTGGACAGCCATTTTTAGGTCTCTCCAGAGATGCTCAATTGGGTTTAAGTCAGGGCACTGGCTGGGCCATTCAAGAACAGTCACGGAGTTGTTGTGAAGCCACTCCTTTGTTATTTTAGCTGTGTGCTTAGGGTCATTGTCTTGTTGGAAGGTAAACCTTCGGCCGAGTCTGAGGTCCTGAGCACTCTGGAGAAGGTTTTCGTCCAGGATATCCCTGTACTTGGCCGCATTCATCTTTCCCTCGATTGCAACCAGTCGTCCTGTCCCTGCAGCTGAAAAACACCCCCACAGCATGATGCTGCCACCACCATGCTTCACTGTTGGGACTGTATTGGACAGGTGATGAGCAGTGCCTGGTTTTCTCCACACATACCGCTTAGAATTAAGGCCAAAAAGTTCTATCTTGGTCTCATCAGATCAGAGAATCTTATTTCTCACCATCTTGGAGTCCTTCAGGTGTTTTTTAGCAAACTCCATGCGGGCTTTCATGTGTCTTGCACTGAGGAGAGGCTTCCGTCGGGCCACTCTGCCATAAAGCCCCGACTGGTGGAGGGCTGCAGTGATTGTTGACTTTCTACAACTTTCTCCCATCTCCCGACTGCATCTCTGGAGCTCAGCCACAGTGATCTTTGGGTTCTTCTTTACCTCTCTCACCAAGGCTCTTCTCCCCCGATAGCTCAGTTTGGCCGGACGGCCAGCTCTAGGAAGGGTTCTGGTCGTCCCAAACGTCTTCCATTTAAGGATTATGGAGGCCACTGTGCTCTTAGGAACAGCAGAATTTTTTTTGTAACCTTGGCCAGATCTGTGCCTTGCCACAATTCTGTCTCTGAGCTCTTCAGGCAGTTCCTTTGACCTCATGAGTCTCATTTGCTCTGACATGCACTGTGAGCTGTAAGGTCTTATATAGACAGGTGTGTGGCTTTCCTAATCAAGTCCAATCAGTATAATCAAACACAGCTGGACTCAAATGAAGGTGTAGAACCATCTCAAGGATGATCAGAAGAAATGGACAGCACCTGAGTTAAATATATGAGTGTCACAGCAAAGGGTCTGAATACTTAGGACCATGTGATATTTCAGTTTTTCTTTTTTAATAAATCTGCAAAAATGTCAACAATTCTGTGTTTTTCTGTCAATATGGGGTGCTGTGTGTACATTAATGAGGAAAAAAAAATGAACAAATGATTTTAGCAAATGGCTGCAATATAACAAAGAGTGAAAAATTTAAGGGGGTCTGAATACTTTCCGTACCCACTGTGTGTGTGTGTGTGTGTGTGTGTGTGTGTGTGTGTGTGTGTGTGTATGTATGTATGTATATATATATATATATATATATATATATATATATATATATATATATGTATTATATATATATATATATATATATAAATAAAAACTGTTCCTAGTGGGGAAAAAAAAATACGGTCAGATTTACTAAATAGGGCAAATTAGCGTTAGAGTGCAATTCCATAAAAGTACCGATGGGAGGGAAAATTCTGCGTGTGATTTACTGACAATGTGTACATTAAAGAACACAGACGCAGCCAGATAATTTCCATAATGACCAGCGCTATCTACCAAGAGCAGCACAAGTGTTTTTTTGGGCTTTAAATAATGGGGCAAATACCAGTAATTTGACGAGCGCAAACGTTAGTAAATCGTGTTGCGTGATTCATTTTAATACTCTCCTCCCAGAAATTTTGCGTCTGAAAGGGAAACTCCTACAAATGCATATTCAATAAGGTCAGGCGCAAAAATAACCGTGTCCATGTCTTTTCAGTGCTAATTCTTCACTGCGCCTTTTTAGTAAATCCTTACAGTACTATTTTAATGTAAAAAGACCGTTTTTGCTGGTGCAAGAGGTTAGTAAATCTGGCCCTAAGTCTGTTATGTTGACATTAGATAATTAAAACATTTATTTCTGGTAGAATTAAAAATATTTATATTAAAACGGGATAATTTCATATATACGCTGCTTTTCCTTCTTTTAACTGTTCTGATGTTGTTGCAGTTTATTTCTGGCCAAGCCTTTTTTCCTCTATTGAACTGACTTTCAGTGGCTGAAATGTTGGTGCCTCTCTAAGGTCAACAATGCATTGGCTGATGGTACCTGACACTGCTTTTCTGTGCTGAGCATCCAGAGCCTGGTCGATTTCATCAAACAGGTAGAAAGGAGCAGGGTCGCATTTCTGGATGGCAAAGATGAGAGCCAGAGCCACCAGAGACTTCTGACCTCCAGAAAGCTGCTGCATCTCTCTCATCTCTCCCTGTTTACCTGTGAACGACACCTGACGAACACAAATACATACACACAAACAAACACACAACCGGTCAAATATCAGCATGTAATAACTGCTCTTAGAGCACACAAACATTTGATTCTCCATCCTCTCCTTACCCTGATGCCCACTCCAGTGAACTGATCTACACTTGGCACGCTGCTCTGGGAGGAAGATCCTCTCTCACTGTCCGCTCCCTCGCCCTCATCCTGAGACTGACCACCTTCAGTGTCGCCCTTCTTCATCACCAGAGTGGCTTTACCGCCAGGCACCAGCTTCTGAAATACCTCGCTGAAATTCTTAGACACCTGTAGGGAGACAAAGCAGTGGGACCAGATGACAGTTTTTTGCTTACTGTGGTAGAAAATTGATTTAAAAATATTTTTGAAAACATGAAAAAACAAAACTTTTTTTGGAAAGAAGGAAAATACAAAAACTTGTTTGTAGTGGAAAAACAAAACACTGTGGCGAAAAAAAACCTTGCTTGTAGTAAAAAAAAAAACAAAAAACCTTTTTGTTTGGAGCAAAAAATTAAAAAAAAATTTTTTAGTAAAAACCAAACACTTCATAGTGAAAAAATATTAGTTTGTTGTGGGAAAAAGTGTTAAAAGAATAAATTATGAACAGAAAAAAATGGTGGGAAAAAATTTTGAAAAACTTGTTTTTAGTGAAAAAAAAAAAATGGAAAAAAAAGTGTATGCTGTCAAAATACACAAGAAACTTACAGAAAATTAAATATTTGTGATAAAATTAAAACCCCAATATTTTCTATATATATATATATATATATATATATATATATATATATATATATATATATATATATTTTTTTTTAATAATTAAGATTTTTTTTATATATATTAGATGGAAAAATAATTAAAATATATATACTGAAATGTAAAGACTTGTCTGTCTCATAGTCGTACCTGTTTGAAGGTGAGCTGAATAGCCTCATATTTGCGCAGCTCCAGGACGTTCATGAGCTCCATGATGGATTTGTAGCCTCTGTCCAGCTCGTCCTGCCTCTTAATCAACTTCTCTTTCTGCTCTGAGAAATTGACGAACTGGTCCAGGGCTTTTTTATTCACATGGCTGTACTTCTTCAGCTCTGTGTTACACTGCTCCAGCTTCCTGAACAACTAAACACACACACACACACAATAATTACACTTAAATAAACGTGATCAAATAAACATGAAGCCTCTAAGAGGATGTGGTAATAGAAAAGAAAATGAAGTGGTGAAAATTTCTATTCAAATGCTTTTATGTTCTCTGACAAAATTTTTGCATTCCCCGAGAAACCTTGCATTCTTTGCAAACCAATGCATTTTCTTAGTTTATGCAAAGTTTATTGGGGTAACGAAAACATTTTTTGAGCGAATACAAAGATTCTCGGGGAATGCTCAAGTTTTGCAAGCAAATGTAAATAATTTGTGAGTGAACGCAAAGTTTCTCAAGGTAAAGAATTTTTTTTTTTTTTTTTTTGAGTAAATACAAAGGCTTTCAGGAAAATGCAAAAATCTTGCGAGCAAATGAAAAAAAATGCGCAAGGGAACTTGGAAATTCTGAGTCTTTGCAAGGTTTCTTGAGAGAAAGTTTCTCGAGAGAAAGAGAATATTTTGCATGTGAATGCAAAGGTTTTCAGGGGAATGTAAAAATTGTCAGTGAATGTAAACATTTTTGCAATTTTCTTGAGGGAATATAAAAACATTGCATGTGAATGCAAAGTTTCTTGGGGAACACTAAAGTAAACATGGAAAAATTTTGTAAAGGCAAAGTATTTCAAACTAAAGAGACAATTTGGCAAGTAAATGCAATGGTTTCAAGGAAATGTAAAAAAATTTTGGGCAGCTGGAAAAATTTTGTAAACAAAAGGTTTCTTGGGGGAAAGAGAACATTTTGCAAATGAACACAAAGGTTTTCAGTGGAATGTAAAAATTTTGCAAGCAAGTGTAAAAAATGTGCAAAAGTTCGCAAAAAATGTGAAATTTCTGCAAGTATATCCAAAGTTTCTCAAGGGAAAGAGAAAATTTTATTTACGAATGCAAAGGTTTTCAGGGGAACTAAATTTTGCAAGCGAACGGTAAAATTTTACGAGTTTACCAAAACTTCTTGGGAGAAATGCAAACATTTTGCGAGTGAATGCAAAGAATGCTAAGGTTTCACAAGCAAATTGACAATTTTCTGAGAAAATACAAAGGTTTTCAGGGAAATGCAAAATTTTTCAAGCAAATGGGAAAAAAATGGCATAAGTTTGCAAAGTTTCTGAGGAAACATGAAAATCTGCAAAGGTTTTTAGGGGAGTGTAAAAATTTTGCAAATTTATAAAAAAGTTTCTTAGGGAATATAAACCTTTTGCATAAAAATGCAAAGTTTCTTGGGAAACAATGAAGTACACAAATCAAAAAATTTTGTGAGTGAAGGCAAAGTTTTTCAAAGTAACAGACAATTTTAAAACAGGGTTCGTACAGAAACTGCAAAATGAAATTCCAGGACTTTCAATGACTTTAAGCACTACTTTTTTGGTTTTCAAGGACTAAAATCAGAGATCACAATATAATTATTATCTTTCAAATTCTAATAAATAAACGAATAAAACAAAACGGTACAAATAATATGCAGCACATGCGAAGCAGCAATGGCTGTGGCAACTATAACATTTGAAAGGATACTATGGCAAAGTTGTCAATTTCCTTATTCAAAGTGATTTTTTTCATGAATATAACTATTTAATACTATTTTTAAGAAATTTTCAATGACAAAATATTTGTCTTTTAATCACAAAGAGCAAGACGCTGAAACAATGTAGATGTATTTTGAAATATTTTAACTAATCTAAAGCTGTAACTAACAATTATTTTGGTAATCAAGCAATCTACTGATTATTTTGACAATTGAATAATCTGATATTTTTAAGTAATAAAAATAGACCTATGTGAAAAACTTATATATATATTAAACTAACGATGAGACTAATAATTGGTTTGAATACAGTATCAAAACCAAGTAATCACATGGTTTTATTGAACAACACTGTTAAAATACATAAAGTAATATGCCTATACTACATAATATGAACATAACCAACTTAAGTAATGTTACATTAAATATTATAAGTTTATAACAAATACCTGCAGAGAGCGCCGGCGGTCTGGTGATGTTTCACTCTACAGCGTGATTCAATTACGTTTAAATCCATATAATTTTAATATTTGGTCACATGCAAACTCAGAGCGAGGGTTTAAACTTTTATTTTGAAATTGCGATGTACAACAAATCGCATACAGAAATATGTTGATGTATTCTCCTGTTCTGGCATGTGTTTATAAAAGATTTACTTTATAAATCTAGTGAGATAACGCACACTATTGTCCCAGATGAAGGTTAAGCAAACCAAACTCACAGCATTATGCAGAGGAAGAGTTTGTGGACGGAGCTGCTGAGATGCAGACTCGCTCCACGCTAAATGATAACAGCGCAACACAATATACGCGTTCCCAAATGAAACCCAAACAAACAGCACATGCAATAAAAGAACAAACAATATAATGCAAGCACCATCAAAGGTGTTACCACAAACTCAACTTTATACTGATATCGCGAGACCGCTTTTCACCTCAAGGAGTAATATCGCGAGATCGCGGGCGCTCTGGGCAGCCGGGTGAAGTAGCTCTATATTTAGATGCGCTGCGTCGTTAATTTAGCGAGAAAAGATTGTTTTGTTTGAAAACAAAAATTAACACCAATTTCATATATACTGCCTTTTAAACGTTCAAGTACTTTTTCATAAATATGGCTGTTTTCAAGGGTTTTCGAGGACTTAAATTTCAAAAAGTCAAATTCAAGTACTTCAAGCACCTTGTACGAATCGTGTTAAAAGTAAATGCAGAGGTTTTCAGGGGAATGTGCCAATTTTGCCAACAAATGAAAAAAATTGGGAAAACAAATGCTTTCAAATTTCTTGAGGGAACACAACAGTTTTGCAAGCGAATGTAAAAAAATGCTGTGAGCAAATGCAAAATTTCTAGGGGCAAAGAAGAACGTATGCAAGTGAATGCAAAAGCACTCATATAGTGTTTCCAATAAAATCTTTAATTTTTTCAATCACCACATCCCCTTTGTAGTTTCGCAGAATAGAACAGTAACAAACTACACACAGATTGGGATCAGCACCTAATTATCATTTTGCAAACTACAACTATATGTAAATTTCTTTCACACCAAAATCACTTAAATGCACGTTACGCCATAATTTTCACTTCTGAATCTGCAAGACAAAATTCCAGAAGATAGCTAAAGAAACACACAGAGAAACGTTCAACCTCCCTCCTCGACTCCACGCACTCAAATTCACCAAGAGAGGGTGAAAAAACAAGAGCGCAAGCATGGGGTAATAAAGAATGAGTCACCTCTGTGTAGGAGGGCTGACACACAATAGAGCCCCTGACTGGAGCGGTGGAGAGAAAGGAGGAAGATCAACTAAGACAACGAATATGAGAGCCAGGTGGGAGGGCTGCGAGACTGGAGGGGGATGAGAGGGAAAACTAAAGCCAGACATGAGCCGAGGAGGTGGTAAGAGGCTTCTTCAAGGGTACCCGGTCATGTCGTGGTCTTCATGCGATTACGTAATACTCGTTTATGACCTCATTTGCGACAAGCGAGAAGGTAAATAGGATTTAATATCACTCTAAATGAGTCATAGGAAGTTACACAGAACTTTACCATGAACTTTTGACTGAAGGGGAAATAACCTTAATAACCCCAATAAGCTCCAGATATGATTGCTGTACCTGTTTGAGCGTGAGCGTCTGGTACTTTTCAAAGGCCTCTTGTGGCAGGGAGCCCAGCTCGCGAATCTTCTTCATGCATTCCTCTTTCTTCTTTAGTAACATGCCCTGTCTGTTGGTCATCTTCTCCAGCTCCTTTGTGTCATGGTTGATGGCTTCGTTCTGCTCCTTCTCGATGTTCTTCCAGCGCTCCATACTCTTCTGGTGGTCCTTTATTTCCACCTCCGTCTTATCGATGAGGGAGTCCAAATCTGAAAAAAATCAGATGACAAACAAAATGCAGATTAGGGCTGGGCGATAAACAGATAACGATAATTATCGCGATATAATTTTTCTCGATAAAACTATAAAAGGAGTTTGATAAATATTCGATATAATGTCTATGCGTCAAATGCGTAACGAATCACGGCACACTGACTATTTATCCACTCGACTCTGTGATTTAAACTAGTTTAAAGCCGGTGAAACAGTGCTGACAAACAGGAGAAACACTGTGCGCAACGATACAGTCAGAAGGCTTTTACAATCTACAAATCGCCATCATTTGCCATGGATTTACTGTAGTAATACTTACTGCACCATGGTACTGAGTCAGACATGTGGGTATTTGTATCAAATTTTATTATATTATTAATGTAGACGTATTAAATGTAGTAAAGAAGTAATAGAATATAATTACTTTTTATTTTGTGATTAAGCCATAGCGTTTGTGCATTTATACTAAATGTATTTAGAATACTGTTTTTCCATTCCATATAGTTATATTTTTACTGTGGTATTGAGGTACTATATGTGTGGTTTCTAAATGTATGAAAGACCAGTGGTTAACTGGTCATAAATTTACATCTGCATCCTAACTCAAGCTACTACTACTATCAAATGTGCATTTCTAAGAGACAAAATTTTTTTTATATTATTAATATTATCAGGCAACACAAACCTGTTTCTTAGTTTAAAACAATATTACTCATTAGAACATGCAGAAACTAAGAAATTAACTTTTCTATGAAGATATTTATTTTGTTAAGGAAAAAAAGACTAGAAAAGTATGAAGAATTCAAAAACGTGTTTGTCATGTTCTGACCATCAAGAGTAGTTTAAAACCACAAAAACGGTCTGGTTTCTAAAATTTTCACTTTGGAGCAAAAATCTGCCTTTAAACTTGAAAGAAATAAAAATTTGACATTTATCGTGATAATTATCGATATCGACTGATATGAAAAAAATTATCGTTGATAATTATCGTTGATAATTTTTTTGGCCATATCGCCCAGCCCTAATGCAGACCAACAAAAATAGGACTTTTTCAGGAAAAAAATAAATAAATAAATTAAATAAATGACAATGAGCCTTCACTCACCCTCAGATCGAGCCAAAGTGTCTTTTATGCGTTTATTAATGCCATCCAATTCTGACGTTGTCGCCGTGAGGACAGTTCCTCCTTCGGTTTCTCTCAGTTCATTCAATTCCTACACAACGACATACTTTTTTAGTGCATTACAAGCCATTGTGTTTCATAAAGGTTATATTGTGAAAAGGAAATTTCGTTATCTTCACCTGCTCGACTTGGTCGAGACGTTTGCGCAGGTTCTCGTTGAGGTACGTCTCCACCCTGGTCATGATTCCCTCCAGCTTAATTCTCTCATTCAGCAGCTGTCTGTTGTCCTATAGCAAAACAGGCAACACATGAAAAAAAAACATCTTTAACTGACCCCAGACTGAAGGGCCAAAAGCCACGTGTTTGGTTTTAATCGTTTATTACAAAGGCAATTTAGACTAAAAACAGAACATGTGGCTTTTGGCCACATGAACGTACATCTAAAGGAATAAATGAAACTCATATGCATATGCTTCAACACTAAGCCTGCCTGAAAATACAAAAGCAGACAAATTAGCAAACCAAATTGAAAGGCATACAAAAATAACAAAGGCTAATGATGTGGGCCGGTTATACAACATTTAAAGTAGCTTTTCAATTGTTTGCCGTGTGTGTCGTGTGTCGGGCTGGAGGTGGTAAAGAGCTGCAGCTGTGGCTTCAGGGCTAATTCTCGTATGCATGTAACAAGAGCTTCAGACTGACTAACCCAGAGGTAGCCAGCGTTGGTCCTGGAGAACCACAGTCCTGCAGAGTTTTGCTCCAAGCTTTTTAGTGATTAGCTTGCTCAGGTGTGTTGGATTAGGGTTGGATCAAAAATCTACAGACACTGGCCACCCGTAGACTAACACTTCTCAGATGAGATTACGGCCATTGAATAGAGACAACATTCACATTTAATGTCCAGTGACAACTACTTCCTTGTAGCCTTAAGGTCTTTTCATACTGAACGCAAAAATTTGGTGCGATGACGGTTTAGAGGGTTTTTTTTAGTTTTAGGATATTTTTATCATATCTTCTGCCCTTCTGCATGAAAAAAAAAAAATTGAGAGATACATTTTTCTACACATAAAATATGAAAGCAAATAGACATATGATTATGACAACATATTTTCTGTATGTGTTCTTTATGCAGCTCATGATATTTTTATAACAATAAAGGGTGTTTATGACAAATGATGCAGGTGTAGCGTTCAATCCATTATAATACATAAAAAGGTAAATGTCTGCCTATTACAGAATCAAAATTTTCACCATTTTTGTGCACATCTGACAGTCAGTGAACATCCATGTTGCCATCTGTACCTGTCTGTAGGGCCAGGCAATTCATAGTTTTATTTTCAATTATATTTTTGTAGATAAATGATTTTTATTGATGAAATATTTTATATTTCGATATATTTGTACTAATAAGTAAATAAATTCATGATCTTTTCAAGGTCAATCCGTAACAATAGTAAATAATTGACTAAAGCCCTATTCAGACAGAACTAGTTTTCCAGGGAGTCATTACAGAAGTTTCAAAGAAATTTCACAGAAGTACTTTTCGATTTTAATCCCATCCGAATCGGCCAAGTCTGTGTTTTTCTCACACAACCTCAGTAAAAATTAAATTACCTACTGTTTTTTGGCAAACTCAGTGATAGGGTTGGGTATCGTTTGAATTTTATCAATTCCGATTCTGCTTATCGATTCCGATTCTTACCGATTCCTAATTCCGATTCCAATAAGATAAACAAATTCATTAAAAAAAAAATTAAGTCAAACATTTAGACGTCAAACATACTTATTCTGTTTTTTGCCAATAGTTTTACCAAACAATACCACAGAAAAAAACAACTAGACTACTATAAATTTCAAGCATTCAATTGTTAAAGACAAGTAAACAGTAAGTAATAGAAACAAACAAATCAGTTAGCAATAGTATAAAATAATAAAACTGAACAAATTTCAGGTAGAGAAATTGAAATCAAAAGTTTAAAACACTGCATAGTTTTCTTTTCTTAAAAAAAAAATAGATTAATCCTCGTTAAAATTAAAATATTCAGTCAAGATCAGTTAATGATTTTTGTTTGTTCTTTGATTAACATTATTGACAGGCAGCGCATTTATTAGGCGTCTGTCTCTTTAACACCGAATGCACGCGGATCTAAAAATCCTGTTACACGTGCGTTTTCTTTTTCATCTCTTTACGATCAATTAAGACAAAAAAAGTCTGTGTTTATGATGATATACTGACGTATTTTGTGCATACTAGTTGATAAATGTAAAAGAGAAGTCAGCTCTGGCCCGTAACAATCTTTTCTGCAGTGGAATCGCATGGACCGGTTCGAGAACGGACACAGGTCGGGAACCCACATTGGGAACGCTGTCAAAGCCGCTGTTCTCTGTGTTTGCGCTTCAGATGTGTGCGCTGCACGTAAACAGTGCGCAAGTTCTTTCCCTTACTGCGCTTAAATAGTTTAAAGTCACATTAAAATGCGAACGCAGGAATTGTTAAGCGGAATCGAAACGCACGTGTCTTATCGAATACCCGGTTCTTGGAAATTTGGAACCGGTTCTAAAATGGAACCGGTTCTCGATACCCAACCCTACTTAGTGATCCTCTGAGAAATCTAATCCCGTCCAAAAGCGAATGTCTGTGATTGCCGACAAACTCTTGTGTGTTTTGGCCAACGTAAACTACCGTAGACGTAGATTAGCTACTGTAATAGCAGCATCAGGTAAGATTATTTACCTTCATTTCTTCACTCAATTACATAATGTTTAAATTACTTATGTACTTTTACGAAAATTAAATGTGTTTTTACTACAAATAAAAAAAAATTAAAAAAATAAATAGCAGAGGTTTTATAGTTGAACTAAGGTATCCACAAATTAACCATGGTTTTGCTATACTAGTCATTACATAACTAAACATAACCATGGTATTTGTAGTAAAATACCAATAGTAATCAATTCGCATCACTATACGTCACTATATATGTGATCTCTCCGAATTGGTACGTGAAAATTGCAGACATCGGATGATAACAATAAAAACTGAAACATAGTCTAAAAACTAGTCCTTTCCAAATAGGGCTTAAATGATATTTTTGTTAATTGTGTTGAACCTGTTGCAGCTGTCTGATCTCGTCGTTGAGGTCGTCCACTCTGCGTTGGTCTTCTAAACTGAGCTGAGAGAGCAGGTCTGTTCCCAGCTCTGCCTTCAGAGACTCCCGCGTGCTCTCCATAGCATGCAAACTGGCCTCCAGACTCTGAAGACTGCGTTGCTGAGGGAAACACCAGAGAGAAACCAATTGAAAGATTTGGTACACAAATAAAATAATAGTAAATAATAGCAGTTATGGTATTACATCAGCACGGGTTACCTTGGGCATAAATGTTTTCTCTGACTGCTGTCTCTTCTCCTTTAGCATCTTCATCTCAGACAGTATACTGTCTCTGGATGCCTTGAACTTCCTCTGCTGGGTCTCGATTTGCTGCATCTGATTCATCAGCTGGTCAATTTCATTATTGATACGTGAACAACTGAGTTAAGGAGCAGACAAGAACTTCCTTCTTACTCATCTGTCATTTTAGTATTATCTATATAACAATATAGTTGCTATTAATGTTAATTCACTTTTATTTCTATATTTTCAGTTTTTATTTAAATTTTAATTTATCATTTTGTTTTTTTATTTTTCTATTTAGCTTTATTTTTATTTTTAAGTGAGCTGCCAAGGCATCATTTTTCATTTTCATTTAGTTTAAGTTTTTAATCCAATATTTATACTTCAGCTTTATTTCAATTAACAAAAACTAATTTTAATAGATTTAGTTAATAACACTGCTTTTTGAAATACAAAAACACAATCAAAATCCGACTTTACTAAATCCGCTTATCTCCGCTGTGCAAACACTTTGACAAGCTGTTGAATACTTTTATTTGTCCTGTTTTTGCTTCAGCTGAGAAAATGATTACGTCATCACCTTGGCTCTGACTGAGTCACAGAGTACGAGCCACACCAAACCTACGTGAGTTGATCAAAAACTTAAACCCGCTTTAAATGAACATCACTCGAATCCTTGAGTCACGTCCACCAATCCAGACATAATCTCTATCCTTCCATTCACTAATATAACACCATGTGTGCAGCTCACACATGACCACATACACGTTAATAACTAGCTGACTCATTCCGTGATCCTCTGTGACCTTGTGTCATCAAGGCCGATTATACCAGAATGCTCTACTGACCAAGACACACACAATTAAGACTCAATCAATTTGATTTCATGCCACCGTGTCATAAGTAAGCCGGTGTGAGACGTATATGAGTAGGATATGTTCAATATTTCTGCGTAGGTTTTCATTGAGTTTGGCCTCCAGTTCTCCGAGCTCCTCCTCGGCCTTCCTCATGTCCTTCTGCAGCTCCAGACGGGACTTACGTGTGTCATAGTAGCCACCAGTCAGAGCGCCACGATGACTCACCTGATCACCTGATACACATACCAAAACAGGGTTTACAAATCATATGGATTGAATAAAAGAAACACACAAATGGACCCTGGACCACAAACCCAGTCAATTTTTTGAAAGTGAGATTTATACATCACCTGAAAGCTGATTGATGTATGGTTTGTTAGGATAGGACAATATTTGGCAGAGATACAACTATTGAAAATCTCGAATCTGAGGGTGCAAAAAAAATCAAACTACTGAGAAAATCGCCTTTAAAGCTGTCCAAATTAAGTTCTTAGCAATGCTTATTACTAATCAAAAATTAAGTTTTGATATATTTACAGTAGGAAATTTACAAAATATCTTCATGGAACATGATCTTTACTTAATATCCTAATGATTTTTGGCATAAAACAAAAATCAATAATTTTGACTTGATTTTTAAATATTTTTGGGTACTGCTACAAATATACCCGTGATGCTTAAGGCTGGTATTGTGCTCCAGGGTCACAAATGAGACCGCGTCGGTTTACCCTCCAGAGTGATGCAGTCCATGGTGAAAGCTCGAGCCAGCTGAGTGGACACTTCCATACTGCGGCAGATCAGCGTCTTCCCAAACACATGTTTGAAGGCCTTGTCGAAGTTTGGACTGTAACGGAGCTTGCTGATCATGGGGATTGCATCCTACAGCAAATGTAGAGAAGGAATTAGAGACTATTTCCATAGATTAATTAAAAAAAAAAAAATTTAAGCAAATAAAAGAAAATGAATGAGCTTCATGTTTAAAGCAGGGTTATTATAGTTAACAAAAAATAAATAAATAAATAAAAAGGGCTGGCTTTAAAAAAAAAAAAAAAATAAATAAATAATAATATCAGTCTCTTGATTTTAATCGATTCTCATTTTTACGAAACAATATCGATTTTTAAACGCCAAGAATCGATTAGTCTCGATTAATCGGCAGCGTGAAATACGCATGAACTGATCATTTCTATCACTTCAATACCAATTACAGCGTGAAATAAACATGAACAAATGTCTGAAGGCATGTTAAAAGAAAGAGTACAACTTAATGAAATCAATATCTTGTCTCATGTAATCGCTCAATTATTGCTTCAACCGCGCAAAAGACATCAACGTAACAGTTTGTAAACAATACAGTATGTCATGTAATGTCACATTTAGCTCAGGGAAGGGCAAAAAAAATAAAAATAAAAAATTGTGACCAAAACCTCATTAGTCAGCTAGAATTAACTCTAGAGAAGAGCATTTCACTTAATAAATGCAACATATAACATTCATTATAATTTTTACTGTGCTTCAATATTTATGTTTGAATAAATCCGTCAAGATTTTATGACAGCAATCATTTAAATGTTTGTTTCAAAAAACGAATTGGACTAGAAATATAATTATGTAAAGTTAAACTAGTATTATAACTAAAACATTATAAAACCTTCAATGAATGTAATTTAAATGTTTGTATACAAATCAGTTAATTTTCACCTTCAATATTATAATAATGTAGTACCAACCGACTCTCATGTATATTTTACAGCATTATTCGAGAGATTTATTTTCCTTGAGAAAATTTGCCACGTACTGCGCCTGATACAAAATAATCGATATTGAATCGAATCGCAAGCTTGTGAAGCATAATCGAATTGAATCGTGAAATTTGTGTCAAAACCCAGCCCTGATAAATAAATTAATAAAAAAAACTTTTTTTTTTTTTTTTTTAAATATTAACTAAAACTTTAATAGTACATTAATGATACTAAAATAAGTCAACCCAATTTTTTCCCTTCCATAATGCAAAACTAAGTAAATATAAAATAATTAAATTGAAGGACAGAACTTTGTCAACTTTTTAGAGTTGATTGCATGGTGTTAAGTGGGTGTTCCTGACTGAATATAGACCTTTTTTTTTTACCACTTTATTTCCTTGGGAATAACAGACAGACAGCTTGAAAACAACAGAAATGTGCATGGGGAACTTTTTTGCCCTCTTGCAAAACTCCAGACTGCACCGATTCCTATTGAAACGACTAGATTGAAATTACTGCGAAATTCCGCCAAGAAGCAGTCAGTTTGACCACACTTATTGTAGTGCAAAATGTGCACAATAAGTCGCAATGTAACAGACATGACAGCAGATGTGGAAAAAAAAGTAGTGACTTGGTTGTATCATCAGTTGCTAACTGGATGGAAGCGGATCTGAACGGATCAAGAAAACATGCATTTAGGAAATCCAACAGGGTGCATTTTAAATGTCATGTCAGCGGTGTAAGCTTACGTTAGTCTCAGGGTAAGCGGTGTCCCTGACGTCCAGTTTGCTGAGGGGCAGGAAGGTGACCTCTCCTGGCAAGTTCATCTTATTAAACTCCATCAGAATCTTGGTGCTTACTTCATCCGTTTCCACAATGTGGTAAAACAGCCTGAACAAACACCAGCACACACAACTCCATCACTCTCAATGCACACACAGATTGACATTAATGAACACTAATAATAATCAATGTGTCTGACCTGGTGCCAGCAGTCACCTCCACACAGGTATAGAAAGCAGGTTCACAATCAAAATTATTCATGACTATGCCATGATAACCGTTGATGACGTGCTGGTTGATGCCCTTCCGGCGGAAATGTTCTAATACTTTATTAATGCTGTCGATGCCATTCAAAATAGCCTGGAGAAAAAGCAAACAACATTGCATTTCAAAGTTCGTATTGTCATTTCAAGCCAAGATGATGATCTGATAATCCTACTTCATCTATACTGATGTATATTTTTGTAATGTGGGAGAGTTACTATAAATAGTGACTGACTCAGTCCATGAGAAACGATCCAGCGGCCAAGTTGAGCTTAGAAGGTATGGTTCAGTTCAGCTGATACACAGTGAACCGGTGTGGGCGGCATTTCTACGTGATTTTCAATACATACACACTAGTTACATATAATGAATTCTGAGGTAGGTTTGTATGATTAATCACAATAAAATCGTGATATGGCTTAGTGTGATTATCAAATCTCAAAGGCTGTGATTTAATTAAATAAAAATAAGGACTGCATATTCAGAGTAAAGCGTGGCACTGTGTTCATTTATACACTAAAGGCCCGTTCATACCAAGGACGATAACGATAAAGATATAATTATAAAAATCGTTCTCAATATTAAGGAATAGCAGTCCACACCACAGCTATAACGATAAAGGCACAGGGAAATGTTATCGTTGGAATCACTTTCAGTGCGATTTTTTCCAGCTGATGAACAATACAAACATTGACACCCAATCAGAATCCATCCTGCTATCATGACCTCGAGAATTTAAAGCGGCAGACGAGCGTACGCTTAGAACAAACAGACGATATCGTCTGCTGGTGTGAACGCAAAAATCATTATCTTTATAGTTATCGTTCTTGGTGTGAACGGGGCTTAAGAGCTCATTCTGCAGCGTTTTCAGTTTCTGATTTGGTTCAAAGTAAACAAACGAAATAGTAAATAGTAGTAAAGTAGTAAAGTAAATGCTGCTACAAATGAACTTTTTTTAAAGTTTTGGTTGCTAATAATGTGCATTTTTTGGGGAGCAAAACCAAGCTGCAACAATATTCACAAATTTGCAAAGAGAAATTCATATATATCAGCTGTTGTCAACAAGATAGACATTTGAAAGGCTTCCTGTGTTTTTTCCACCAGTATAAAAGCTTGTTGTTTAACATTAAAAATGGAAGAAATTAAGACAGACATAAATATTAGTTGTGTAAATGCTACCGTTGTATTGTTTAAAAAAAAAAAAAAAATTATAATATTACTCTTTTTTAAAACTAATTTGTACTATTGTATGTTTCAAGGGTGTAGAAAGGCATTACATTTATGTAATATAATTATAAACAAATATTATATAAATAATAAAAAATAATACAGATGATTTGGACATAAGATCAGCAACATTCATAGACGTGTTGAAAACACACAGGTCTGTTTTGGTTTCTAACCTTTCCGGTGGCTGCTCTCAGTAGCTGTTGTTTCTTCTCCAGCTCTTCTCGTTTGGCTGCCAGCGCCTGCTGTTCTGCGTTCTCCTCTCTCCACAGGTAGCTGCAGGAGGAGGGACACGGACACGCCCGTCAGAACTGGCTCACAAACGCTACGCCTGGGTTCAGCAGGAGACCCTATTCTATAGCCCATCCGTCAAGCCTCATCGTGCTGTGAAACCTATGGCTTGTGGATTATTAATAACTAAAATGCCAGGTGAGGAGGGGAACGGTTTGTACAGGTAATAAGAAAGGGTGGGATGTTGGAAAAATGGACCAAAGCCAGACATTTCCCGTGATGCGTTGGGAATAGGAACAGGGGGATCTTACTTTCTCTCGCTCTGAAGTTCATCCTTGCGGTTCTTCACCTCATAGTACTTCTTATCCAGCTCCTCCACTCGAGTCTTCACTTCACTCAAGTCCTGGTCCAGTTTCTGCGGCCGAAATCAAAGTTGGGAAGAAATGTTAAAGGTTCTTAAAGGAATAGTTCCCCCAAAAGTTAATTTTTTACTAAATTTCACTCATCCTCACTCCATCCAAGATGTAGATGAGTTTGTTTCTTCATCAGATTTAGAGAAATGTAGCATTACATCACTTGCTCACCAATGGATCCTCTGCAGTGAATGGGTGCCATCAGAATGAGAGTCCAAACAGCTGATAAAAACACAGTAATAAGTAATCCACATGACTCCAGTCAAGACATCTTGTGAAGTGGAAAGCTGTGTGACTTTAAAAAACAAATCCATCAAGACGTTTTTAACTTTAAACGCTTTTGATCAAAATTGAAAGTCATAATCTATAATAACTCTTCCTCCAGTGAAAAAGTCCTGATCCCCTGTTGTCCTCTCACCTCAAAATACACCCACATAATTTTTAGAAATGTTTTGTACTATTTTTGCTTGTAAAAGGTGCTTGAACTGTGCATATTTCTCTCCTGATTCAGATGAGAACTTTTTCACTGGAGAAAGCAAATATTATGGATTACAAATTAATTTTCAGTAAAAGCAATGGTTTAAACTTAAAAATGTCTTGATAGATTTGTTTCTTTAAAACACACACATTTTTACCTCACAAGATAACTGATGGACTGGAGTTATGTGGATTATTGTGATGTTTTTATCAGCTGTTTGGACTCTCACTCTGACGGCACCCATTCACTGCAGAGGATCCACTGGTGAGAAAATGATGTAATGCTACATTTCTAAAAATCTGGTGAATACATTTTTATCAATTTCTCATTTTTGGCAGGGCTGGCTCGATACCACTTTTTCAGAACCGATCCCAATCCGATACCAAAAATTCTGAGTATCTGCCGATACCGATATCGATCTGATACCTGGGCAGTTTTTTTTTAATCAGTGTTGAATTTTTATACCTCAATGTGTGTTGACATGATCATGACTTTTTTGTGTTACACACAATCTACTAAATATAGACAACTTTATTGTAAAGAAAAACAACAAATGAATGCATATATAATTATAATCTATGACAAAAATACTACTATAAACTAGGTTAGTGGATAATTCAGCAGCAAAAGTTACTCTAGAAAAATCACGAGTGCACAATTATATAAAATCTAAAATTAGTGGGGGGAATAAATAAAAGTGAATAAGTGTAGGACTAAATCTAAAATGATAATGTAAAATAATATATATTGCTCTTTGTATTGTTGTAAAATCAGGACTCTAGACTGCGACCATTTTTTGAGAATGTGCGAGTTAAAATTTGAGGGTGGCATTTGTGCGAGTGCATGGTCTGTGCGGCTCCAAAGCGTTTGCTTCATACAGCACGCGCTGCAGAGCAGCAACACATTGTAGCAAGAGTCAGAGTTCACTGATCACGTAAAAAAAGGCGCTTTCAGCGCGAGCGCTTCGTGGGTAGAGCCTGGTTTATACTCGAAGGTGCGCGCCGCGGATGGAGCGCAACGGAGGATTTGGTTTTCAAACTAAAGTAAAAGACCGCTTAAATCAGAGATGGTGAACATGTTGGTATTCTTGTGGAAAAAAAACACGCAAGTCCTGTCAGCAACAGCCACTTTAGTTTTACGTTTCTTTTTGTTTTCGTTTTGAAAAGCTTGCTATCTTTACTTTTCACCTCACGTTACATTATGGAGGCTTTCCTTATTTTTTTATTATTATTTATTTGATTCCTCAGTGTTTGCTAAACATTCTGTAATTTATTAGTTGGTATATAATACAGCATGTGATGTATCCTATGCCATGCCTCGTTTTATTCGTTTATGTTAATAAAGGTTATGTCAGCTAGTTTGTCATTGTAGCCTACTGTTTTATTGTTGTTGTGCTTTTTAATTAAGAATAACAATGAATCCATCTTTTGTTTTAGTCCTAAAAAGTGAATAGATATATAAGCAAAACAGACAACTATCTTTTCTTGTAAAACGTGACACCAAGATCGCGAATTTGATAGTGAAAGTGAAAGCGCACGAAGAGAGGAATTCCTGTTCACAAAATTTAAATCACAAATACTGATGAAAAAGAACGGGTTGAATGTTGAACAACTATGAACTATGATAAAAGTTCATCAGCATGCATTGATTAATCAAATGTTGTAGCAAAAAATAAATGCATAAATAAAAATTGACCAAATTATGTGCTCGTGCGACCAACTGAGAAAGTTAGTCGCAAAAGAGCGACCAGTGGGAAGAATGAGTCTAGAGCCCTGAAAATACATTCATGTAAAACAAGTAATATATATATATATATATATATATATATATATATATATATATATATATATATATACACACACATTTATATATAAATATATATACTGTAAAATTAAAAGACATTTCTTTTAAATGTATAGCACAGTAATGAGGCAGAAACATATACTAGATAAGATGAACAAGAAAGGCTATTAATAATTTTTCATTGTGCAAAAGTATGATACGAAAGGCTTCAAAGACAGAGAGGCACAAAGCGCTTATGCACATCACGTGCGCAGAATGATGCGCTTGAAGCAGCACAGAGTCACAGCGCTCCGCAAGTCCACATAGAAAGGTTCAAAGCACAAAGTGAAGAGATATTAATGCGTAGTGTATTAAATCTGTGCAATAGTTTGAGCCTTTTCTTTTAAGTTTTAAATTTCAGTTACTGTGCTCGTTAAAAACATAGTGCTCTAGTCCAGTGTTGTGATCTAACAGACACCAAGACGATTTTGAAAACAGCACGAAGATAAAGTCCTGCAAGATAAAGTCCTTTTATGCAAAACCATTTATCTTTATTTACAGATCAAGTATAATATTAGGAACATTTAATAATCTTGCAGAGAGTTTCATCATCTTGACTCGTAACCGAACGCGACAGCTGAATGGAGGATGACAGACAGCCACAGCGGAGAGAAGAGTTTACGTCAACTTGACTTTAAAAATATTCATCTGTACCTCACATTAAACCATGGAACGGCTTCAGACTTTAAATATACACTTTAAATATAGTGCACGAAAACTTTATGGTGTTTTATAATGTGTTTGTGGCTTCTGTGGGGCTTAACAATAACACAATAGTATACCCACAATATCGGATTTGGATCGGTCTCTTCTGCCCGATGCCCCGATCCAGCAGAAAATGCCAGTATCGGAGCGATACCGATACTGAATATCGGAGCAGCGCACCCCTAATTTTTGGGTGAAATATTCCTTTAAAGAACAAATGCTGCCCATAAAACTTTTAAAAGTTACATATCTACTGTTTTAACATAGCCAAATCTTACACTATACTGTTCCAGGTTTCTCTCTTTATTGGCCTCAGTGTCCTCCAGATCTTTGTGGATGGCAGCGATCTGCCGTTTCTTGTCGTTGATGGCTTGATCCAGAGACTTCAGCTCTTTCTTGATCCATTTGTCCCTCTCTTCTTTAGAGGTGAACTGACTGCCTCGGCCCTGTTTGGCATACAGGTCTGTTCGCTCTTGTGTGGCTTGAGCCAGTCTGAAAAATACATGAACAAACACGAATCAAATGACTACAGAACAAAACATACTTCAAGTATTACTTAAAGACATCAAAAGCATTTGTAATGCACTTATCCTCCATTTTAAAATGATATTGTGTGAACAGTTTAAATCATTTGTGGGATTTATAATGCATTAGCAGTATCAATAAGCAAATTATGGTTTTGAATGATTGTGACATAAAAAAATAATAGTTACTTTAAAAGAAAAAGAACACACACTTCAGTATGTCCCACCCCAGCTTCCTGTTTCAATAGTAAATACGTCAACAAGAAAGAAGATTATGTGCCCCACTTCATGGGCCCTTTCAACACTTCAAAGAGTTTACCGAGAAATTCCTCGCTCCTCTCTTTCTTTCACGGTGTTAAATTTGGGTTCTGTTTCCTGGAGCTCCTTCTGTTTTTCTTCAATCTTCTCCAGAAGCTTCTGACGCTCTTTAAGCAGCCGTTTCTGTTGGACAGGAAGCAAGAGGGGACAGAGTAGTGCTGGGCGGTAAACTGGTTCATACCAAATACCGGTGTTTATTTTTCTTATGATATGATTTTTTAAAATACCGCAATACCAGTGTCATTTAAATAACATTCGGAACGCAACACTGTTTGAGAGGGGTCTCTTTTCACTATTGCATTGTGGCGAGGACACAGCTGTATGTGTTACTGAGCGTGAAAGTTCTGAAGCTGTAGAACGAGATGACACAGAAGAACTCATCCACAATATCCACCGCCCGCTGCCATCAGCTCCCGCGTCTCACACACAAGCACGACTTTAGCACTATATTTAGCAACTTTCAGAACCTTTTAGCGGCTTTTTTCCATAGAATATACAAACTGAGAAACCTAGCGACTTTTTTGGATAAACCTTAGCTAAGGTTCAGTTGGAAGATGTCTCCAGTGCTGCCCCGCGAGCGCGAGGTCTGACTTTTCCGGCGCAGTGTCGCCTCTCTCTGCATCTGTTCTGTGCAGTGAGCAGCAGAGAAGCACCGCATTCAGCTGGCTGTACCGCAGCAGACTCTTCAATAATTGAGTACAAAACAGTGTTTCCAAGCACCTGCCGCTAACTGACTGTTTGGAATTATAAATATGAGCATAGCTCATCTGTTAATATTATGCACTTTTTTTGTTTGTTGGTTTTTTATTTTTTATTTTGTTACTCAGACGCAGGCAGTGCGCTGCATGAGACAAAAAAGTAATATAGCCAAAACCACCGCATA
This sequence comes from Spinibarbus caldwelli, assembly GCA_039654775.1. Lineage (NCBI taxonomy): Eukaryota > Metazoa > Chordata > Actinopteri > Cypriniformes > Cyprinidae > Spinibarbus > Spinibarbus caldwelli. The sequence goes on from CM077231.1 coordinate 16,268,769, forward strand.
GCTGCTCTTTAGTGTAACGTTACATGCATGTTGATTTTATCAGACGATGTCGTGAAAATAAATGAGAGTGACTCCTGGTTAACATGTATTAATGGGTCGTGTTTAGTCACTATTTAGTGTGGAATTTTTCTATAATATTCGCTCATCATGACAGTAAAATAGGGCATTCTAAGTCAATCTACTGCAGTTTTTCCTCTCTCAATCAGTAGAAAATGTGGTTAAAACCTGGTCATGCATGAAAAAAATAAATACCGTCATATACCATGAAACCGGACTAATTTTGAAAAATACCGTAATATAAATTTTTGGTCATACCGCCCAGCACTAGGACAGAGTATTGAATCAGAAACAGGCACATCAATTCTCTTTTTATAGAAAGCCTAAATAAACTGTGTAAATGCGTGAGGAGGTGTTCATATTTAAACGGAGGAGAATAAAACACGCACAAACAGGTGTGTAGATTCAGCGTCATGAGCAGAACAAAGGGGATCTCCATCTGAGCAAACCTACATTCACATTCACCAATCAAAGGGCAAATGACGCACTTCTGCCTCTCCTCCATAGGAAAGCACACACACACTTGGCCAGGTGGGGTTAATCCCTCTCTAAGCCAAGCCGGGATGCAGGAGGGACGACTGAAAGTGTGTATTTCACACATACAGGGTTATGTGTGTGTTTGCATCTGGCTACGATCCCGGGCTGGAGTGAGCGTGTGTAGATAGTGACGCAGACGGAGACACTGCGGACCCTCTGTTCACTAGAGCCTGCCAGCATTTCCTGCAGCTCTCTGGCTGTTAGTGTGCATTTATGAGTGTGTTTGCATTTCTGAGCATGTGTATCAAACTCGCGTGTTTGCTTATGTGAATTCAGTCACCGCTTTGTTTTTGCTGCGACCAATTCAGTAACAGCAATAAGGAAAAGCAAGCAGGTGAGTATTTGTTTGAGGAAATGGGGTTTATACTTATATGTAATCTTGTACAAATGAGTAAAGTAAAAAAAAAAATTGCATGTTACTGAATTTAGCTCTTTTAAATAAGGCCAAATAAGGCTTTTTTGGTGAACGAAATTTAGTTTTATTCAACAATGGTGCACTTTAAAGACATTTATAATGTAGGGCCCTATGATTTTCCACAATGTGGAATACAGTTATAAAAACGGAATTTACAGTTTAACTCAGAATGTCACGGAATTTGTCAATGTTTGGATGAATTAATCAAACATAGGTCATTACACTTCAATCAAATCACGATATTTAAATATGAATCCAGCATGTTCTTCATGCGTCTATGTAAATAAATGGCGAAGTTGCGCGTTTTCGTTTACTACACGTACTGAAGCGTACGTGAGGCTCGCAGTGATTTCAGCGTCTGCCGTCTCGCTAAATGAGGACATAAATACTTGATTAACATTTCCAGAACTGCTCTGAGAGTCACTTTGTGAGCATTTGACCATTTAATTTAAGTAAAACAAGCATCATATCATACATACACAGAAATTTACGGCAACTAGGGCTTCAGCTAACGATTATTGTAATTGTCGAGTAATCTATCGATTATTTTATTTTTCGATTAGTCGACTAATCTATCGATTATTTTTCAATTGATCTATTTATTATTTTCTTATCAGCTGATTAATTCTTTAGTTAAACTATCAATGAATAATAACAGTAACTTCTGCTATTAATCTTTTAATATTTTATTCAAACGTCTTCTCATAATTAATACTTTACAAAAAATAAATAACAATAAAGAAAGAAAGAAGGAAAGAAAGAAAGAAAATAATAATAAATAAAGATAATAACGAGAGAAAATGAAATAATAAATAATTAATAAAAAATAAAAATGAAAGAAAGAACAAATAAAAAAATAAGAAAAGAGAGAAAAAGAAAAATAATAAATAATTAATAAAAAAGAAAAAGACAAAGAAAGAAAGAAAGAAAGAAAGAAAGAGAAAGAAAGAGAGAGAGAGAGAAAGAAAGAGAAAGAAAGAAAGAAAGAAAGAAAGAAAGAAAGAAAGAAAGAAAGAAAGAAAGAATTACAGGGCAGTGACACAATATAATCAATAGAAATGCACATTATAGCTGCATTCACAGTTACTGTTTGGGACTGACAGCAGTTGCTTACAGGTGAGAGACTTGAAATGTTTTATTTATTCAGCAGATTAAAACGTCTGCTTGAATACATATCTGTATGAATGAACAGCTGAAGTCACAACCGCATTCAGGACACTATCGACACAATCAAAAATGGCGTCATAACACCGGGAAGTTTTATCAGTTGACAGCCCGTTTTTAAATAAATGAGGCTTGTCCTATCCTTCACACAGTTCAACAACTAACAATGACTTTCAATGCTTTGTTAGCGAGTGCAAAGAGCGCGTTTGGTGCCCGCGTCTCAGAGCTTGCGCAATCGTGCCCACAGCACTGACGGCAGCTCCAGTGGATTTTAAGAGGAACGCGAATCATTTCTCTGTCTCTGTGGGTGAATTAAACCCATCATGATCATATAGGCAACTTGATGTTCTGTGGTGTTCCGTTCATTCAGCACAGCTTTGGAATTGGTTGTGAATCCTGACAATTAAATGCGTCAGTTTGGCTATATACATGCGGTTCTGACGGTCGTATAATAATAGAATGCTCTATGAACGCTATGAAGTGAAGTGATGTTGCCATACCTTCTGCTCTAGAGTCTTGTTTGTGTTAAACATGGCAGAAAAACAGTCTTAAGCAGGGATAGCTGCAGTGGCTAAAGGTGCGACGCATCGACGCATTCCATGCTAATCGACGTATTTTTATAATTGACGTAATCGATGAAGTCGACGAATCGCTGCAGCCCTAACGGAAACTCATCAAAAAAGTTTGGTTTAACTTAAAGACATTATGCCAGAAATATATTACTATCATTCAGTAGAATGTGCGTAATACTACTACTACTGTTGAAAAATTAATAAAACTAATTTAAGGAATAACCACAATATTTCTTCCATATTTTAATTGTAATAGTAAATCTCCTTTATCTGCCAAAAAATAACATTAATTTAATTTATCTTTTAATTAATGAAAATTAAATGTTTTATGTCTTCATTTGATAACCAGAAAAATTTAAATACACAACACAGAATTTCATAAAGCTATTGTAAGAATAAATAAAAGTTGTTTTTATGCATTCAAATAACCAGACATGCTAAAACAGAATTGGGTAATAAAATAAAATAAGATTATTCATAGGGCCCTAAACATGTCATTTTTTTTTAACTTTTAATAAATTGATGTTAAATTGTATAAGTTTCAGGATTTTAATTAATTAGACATGCTTTTTGATTAATAAAATTCAATTTATCCATTAAAAAGGAGTCCAGAAAAATTAAAATGAAAAAAAAAAAAAAAGGATTTCATAAATAAATGCTGTTCTTTTACACTTTCAAAGAATCCTCACATAAATGCATCAGTTTCCACAAAAATATGAAGCTGCACTGTTTTCAACATTAATAATCATAAGAAATGTTTCTTGAGAAGCAAATCAGCATATTATGATTTCTGAAGAATCACATGACACTGAAGACTGGAGTAATGATGCTGAAAAATTCAGCTTTGCATCACAGGAATAAAATACATTTTAACATTCACATACACAATAGTTATTTTAAATTTGTTAAAATATTTCACAATATTATTGTTCTTACTGTATTTTTGATCAAATAAATGCAGCCTGGGTGGACATAAAAATAAAATCTTATGAACAGTAGTGTAAAATCACTTAAAATTTTAACAAAAATCAAAGCAATTTTTCTCCAAACAGTAACTTTCTCTTTTCCCAGATGGCACTTCTTCGAAATGTGTGTGTTGAGTGCATATGTGTGCCTGTAGCGTGTGCATGTGTTCGCGTGTGTGTGTCTGCTAGTCGTACCCTCTGTTCGCTGTTTCCTGCCAGCTCGTCCTGCAGATCTTTGGCTTTGAGCTCCAGTTTGGTCCTCTGTTTGATCTGCTCCTGTCGCTCGGCGCTCAGCTGTTCTTTCTCCTCCTTCATGGCGGAGATTCGAGACTTCAGCTCCCTCACCACGCGCTCCGTCTCCTACAGAGACACAGAGAGACCGAGGTTAGATAAGATTACACAATATAATCTATTAAATGACGTGTGAAGGCAGATTCTTAGTACATCTAAACATTTTGATACTTTATTTTCAGTTTGTAGAGTCAGTTTCTTAGACAGACTGGATGAAATGTGAACTTGAAATCTAAATCTCTTTCACAATAAATGATCTCGGTGTTATTGTGCTTGGTTCATCAGTGCATGTTAATTAGGGCTGCACGATTAATCGAAATGAAATTGAAATCGCGATTAGGCAGAAGCTGTGATTGTCATGCGTATCTTTCAGTGAAGCACAGTTCTGTGATCAGTAGTAAATCTCCATCCAAAGGCCAGAGGGCGCTCTCGCGCCAAAACTCCAAATACGCCCCGAAGAAGAAACCCAGGAAATGCCTATAAAGGTTGCTGAATAAACAGAAGATTAAACAGCTTTCATTGATTAAACATGAATAATAAACATACGACTATGGCAATATATGGTTTATCTGAGTTCTTATTATTATAATTTTCATTATAATAAAGTATACTGCAATGCCTATATCACAGCTTAGAATACTATGAAATATGTTGCGCGCCTTATTCTGTGTAAGAAGCTACGCAAACAGCTGATATCATCGCGAACGATTTCTTCGATTTCATAATCGTACGATTATATCATCTGCGATATTTTTGCGTAGCTTGTCAGAGAACTACGGCTCTGTGTAGTAAATGCTGTTCCACCTGAAAACAGGTGATGGAGATTTACTACTAATCACAGAACTGGCTTTACTGACAAAATGTGCATGACAATCGCATTCGATTAATCGTGCAGCCCTAATGTTAATCTAAAATCTAATAATGCTTCTTTGAAGACGTCAAATAATGCTTCTTTGAAGAGGTCGGTGATATGACTAAAATCTTATATCATAACATGAGTAATTTTATTTCACGGCAGCTATACACCACGATAGCTATTTTTGCTTTTAATGAGGACTTTAAGATATTTGATACCATAGAAATTTCATAATTCTTGTCACCAGTGTCAATATCACAAAAAACTAATACTAGTCTTAAAAAAAAATAAAAATAAAAACTCAAGCTCACTGAAGACAAGTAAACAGTTAGTGATTAAATAAGCATTAATGACAAGCAATAGGACAAAAAAAAAACTACAGTAGAACAAATAAATAAGACATGCTACATACATTGTATAATCAAATGTATAAAAACACTGCATATTCTTCACTGTGTAAATGAAATATATATTTCTTCTTACTAAAGTTGCAAAAGTGATTTAGTCAAGAGCAGTGAGAGATTTTCTCTCTTTTGTTGTTTGATTAACATGAATGACAGACAGCGGGAAAATTAGACTGATATCACTTTAAGAGCTGCCTGGATCCAATATACTGTTACCCATGTGTTTTCTTTCTCAGCTGTTTGCTTTCACTTAAGACCTAAATTACTGTGTTTACAAGGATACTTGCAAAGACGGGCATTTCGACACATACGAGTGTGTGCATTTAACTGTTCAAGGCCTATTCTCTTTCGCTGCTGATTGCGTTTTAATGGCTTAAAATTACTTGTTTTTAATCTGCAATGCTTAAAAATGCATGCAAACTATACGTTTTTATGATCACATAGCACAGCAAAGTGTAATACACTAGATTTTTTTTTTACATTTCCAAAAGAAAATTTGACAAATTCCTATGCACAATGTTTCACCATGATGTTAGGCTGTCAGACGGTTGCTTGGACGTTGTTCTGAGCGTTTTTATCACTTCTCCAGAACAAGAACACACTGAAGAGCTCAGTTTACCTCCACTTTGTCTCGGGCATCTTGTTGAGCATCTCGCAGTTGTCTAGATTTGTCTCCACAGGTCTCTCTCTTAGAGGACAACTAGAGGAGAGAATCACACCATCTTTAAATTATCAGCAACAACGCATTATACAGTGCTGAATGCTAACGTATTTACTTTTTGGTGTGTATACCTCATCCAGTTTGGCCCGGGTCTCGTTGAGCTCCTGGTTGTAGATGGTGTACTCTAGAGCTCTCCTCATTTTGTCCCACTTCTGGTACTGAGCCAGTTCCTCTTTCTCATCCTCCAGAGTGTGCAGGCGCTCCTCAATGTACTTTAGCAGCTCATTAATCTTCTCTCGCTTTCCCTCTGTAAACATACACACAAGAACAAACTGCACGTCACAAACCTTTGACCATAAAAAAACAACAGTAAAGCATCTACTGCAGTGTTTTGTGTACTGCTTCAGCGATTCATTAAAGCAGTTCGGTTTCACAAAATAATACTAGGACAACACTTTTGTATATTTTCTATATTTCTAAATTGGAAATGATAAATGGCATTTTCACTTTAATAACACATTTAAACAGAAAGACAGCAGACTAGGGTTTACCTGTTTCCTTCATGAGCGAGATACTCTCCTCTTTGCGCTCATCATAGACTCTGGTGCCGGCCACCTCTCTGAGCAGCTTCAGACGCTGAGAGTCAGGCGCTGTTGCCATCTGGTTGATCTGTTTTCAAGTTTGAGAAAATAAAATGAGTGTAACAAAGTGAGCAACTCATTTAGAATGCATAGCAACAGCATTAGCACCACTTTAATCCCAAGAGCCACGTTCTTGTTTGCAAATGAGCATTAATGTTAATGAAAGAGATTATGTTGTTAGCTACGAAAAACAATGTTTTAGCTGCAGTTTAAAGGATTAGTTCACCCAAAAATGTAAAATCTGTCATCATTTACTCACTCTACACTTGATCTAAACCTGTATGAGTTTCTTTCTTCTATTAAACACAAAAGAAGATATTTGGAAGAATGTTGGTAACCAAACAGCTGACGGTAGCCATTGACTTCCATAGCATTTTTTTTCCATATTATGGAAGTCAATGGCTACCGTAAACTATTTGGTTACCAACAATCTTTAAAATATCTTCTTTTGCGTTCAGCGGCTGAAACAAATTCATACAGGTCTGGAATAACTTGAGGGTGAGTAAATGATGACAATTTTCATTTTTAGATAAACTATCCTTTTAAGTGATAATTTTTAAATAAAATCATGAATGATTGTAAAAACCCATTAATAAATAATTTGTCCCATGTCATAGGACACTAGCGTACCTTTCCCTGCTTGACGATGTAGTAAGGGTTGCTGCGGGAGAAACCAGCGCTCTCCAACAGATTCATCACATCGTTCTTACTGAAACACACAAAACACAATCCATTCGGCTACAGTTATAAGCAGTCAAAGCTCTTCTGATGTTACAGTGTTAAGGGAACTAAACTTACGTGACCATCTTTTTGTCCAAGAAGTACTGGTCTTTCTTTGCTCCGATGACACGGCGCAGAGACACCTCCTCTTTATCAATCTGAGAGCAATGAGGTCAAGTTAGTCGCCTTTCTTTACGTTACTGTACTTCTCATCATTAAGAATGAATTTCTTACCGGCAGCCTGTTGTCAGAGTTGTCAAATATAATTTCCACAAAGGCTGAAATGACTCGAGGACCAGTGCCTTCCTGAAAATTACATGAAAGTACATGGTTTAGCAGGGTTAGTGAAAATTATTTTATATACAAAATTAAAAAGTAAAATAAAAAATCATCAAGGAAAATCAAATTCCGAGTAAAAAAAATCTACAGATAACACAATGTTTTTTTTTTTAATTACTGAAATAAAATATAAATAAAATAATAAATAGAATACAATAACTCACGTGAAGCAGAGCCAGACGCTGCTCTGGACGAAGATGACTGAACTCATCACTGAGTACAAACTGTATGGCTGATGGGGAAAAAAAGAAAATTGCTCACGACAAAATATTCACCCGCACCATCAGTGTTTAAATGTATTAAATTAATTAATGTTATAAAAAGATGTCTTTAAAAATTATATCTTTCACTTACCATAAAAAAAGTTACTCTTTCCTGATCCATTTCTTCCAACTGTGAAAAATTAAATATAAATTTTAAATATTATTTTAGTGTATTATAATTACAAATTTTATAGCTTTATTGTTTAACTTCTTGTTTTTTAATGTAACAGAGTGGTTGCAAAAAGCATTTCGCTGCATGTCACATGTTTATGTATGAGACAAATAAAATGTAAATATATACATATGTATACACACATTATAAAATATCTTGGTTAAGTACATTTTTGTTTTGTTGTCTGATTTTAAATACATATTTTATATAATATTTCTGCTATGAAAATGTCACATGCCAGAAGTGGGACAGTCTTACCTATAACATTGTGTTTGGAGCTGAAGGGATCAACCACAGTCTGATCTCTGTAGCTGCGAAACCCTTGAATAATAACCTAAAAACATATTACATACAACATTAATGCTATCTTATACAACCTGTCAGAATGCGTTTCATCCAAATATATATCCTAGAACGTAAACAATGAGCTCAAACAAAAGTATAATCCAAACAAATCCTTCAGAGATGTGTCTGTGTATATATAAAACAGCACTTTATGTATTATCATTTAAATAATACACAACGCCGTATTAGTATTTGCATAGGAAATAGCTATAATGTACTTTTCTACTAGTAGTTTGCTGACATCTGCACAGCAGCAGCAAATAAAAGTTCATTTCAGCAGTAAATGTTTAACATAAATGTTGCACAACAAATTTGCTTTCAATGTTTTGCTAGGTTTGACAGCTAAAGCTAATGCTAACTTCATTGAAGACCATGTACTCGCCAGAACTTACAACTAAACATGATTAAGATTAGAAAAATTAAGTTTTTGTGCACATTTGACACTTAAAATATGTAAATAAGTAGTTTAATCCCATAATTCAACATATACGTTATAATTTTACACGAAGCGCGTGAGTCGCATCTCTTACCTGTTTAATGTACATGGCGGCTTATACACAAAACTCTCCTCAGAAACCAGCCGAATAAAGCCGAATTAAACACCCTCCTCCTCAGAGAGAAGAAGGGTTAAGTGAAGATAAATATGCCTGCACACCGGATAAATCTGTCCAATATTTACTCTTCTGTACTATCAAATTTTATTTTCCCTCCCCTCACAAAACAAACATAACAGTCAAAATGGCGACAGAGGCGGGACGAACGGACGAGTCTACTTGGATTTTTAGGGGGACTTTTAATTATTGTTTATTATAAATGTTGAAAGGAATAATAAATGGAGCGCAGGAACTTCATATATCACAATAACTTACTTATATTTGTTAATAAATGAATATTTATTAGCTTCTTGCTTTTTCGTTAGTTTCATGACCAATTCGTCTTTAACGCTACCCCTTTTTCTGTAAAGTTAGTTCAGTCCGTCGAGGTAGAGATTGGGCGCGAAGACAGAATAAACTCTTGAGTAAAGCATGTTATGCCCATGTGCTTCCTTTCACAATTCTTTTTTCGTTTTTAATTAATTTAATTTATTTCAACAACAGAAAAGTACTATAGTATTTCAGTGTTATTGAGGCTCACCAGCCTGCATTTATTTGAGCCAAAGTACAGCAAAAACAGTAAAATTCTGAAATATTTTTACTATTAAAATAACTGTTTTCTATTTAAATATATTTTAAAATGTAATTTATTCCTGTGATTTCAAAGCTGAATTTTTAGCATCATTACTCCAGTCTTAAGTGTCACATGATCCTTCAGAAATCATTCTAATATGATTTGCTGCTCAAAAAACATTTATTATTATTATTATTATGTTGAAAACAGCTGAGTAGAATTTTTTTCAGGTTAATTTGATGAATAGAAAGGTCAGAAGAACAGCATTTATCTGAAATAGAAATCTTTTGTAACATTATAAATGTCTTTATCATCATTTGATCAACTGAAAGCATCCTTGCTAAATAAAAGTATTAATTTCTATTATTTCTTAAAAAAAAAAAAAATTATACTGACTCCAAGCTTTTGAATGGTATAGTGTATAATGTTACAAAAGCTTTTTATTTCAGATAAATGATAATCTTTGGATTTTTCTATTCATCAAAGAATCCTGAAAAAAATGTACTCAACTGTTTTAAATAATAATAATAATAATAAATGTTTCTTGAACAGAAAATCAGCATATTAGAATGATTTCTGAAGGATCATGTGACACTGAAGACTAGAGCAAAATTCAGCTTTGATCACAGGAATAAATTGCATTTTAGAATATATTCAAATTGAAAACAGTTATTTTAAATAGTAAAAATATTTCCAAATTTTACTGTTTTTGCTTTACTTTGGATCAAATAAATGCAGGCTGGTGAGCAGAAGATACTTCTTTAAAAAAAAAAAAAAAAAAAACATAAAAAATTACTGTTCAAACAATTTTGACTGGTAGTGTAAGTATATACAGTATATGAATACAGTAATCATTCAATAGCACATTTTCTTTCACACTTCAACTTTCTACATAACCGAACTGAAGTGCAGAAAAAAATCCATTTATTATGGGTTAATAACAGTGTTGGGTAAGTTACTCTAAAAAAAGTAATGAAGAACTAGTTACTGATTACACATTCAACAGTGTAATTAGGTTACTGTACTAATTACTCTCTCTAAAAGTATTGCATTACTTATTACTAATTGCTTTCTAAATCCCATATCAACCTTGACCAGCTGAACAATACAAGACATGAAACTGCTCTTTAATTCTTTCAAATAATAGATAATAATAAATAATAATAATAAATAATAGAAAATTGAATAAATTATTCTTTAACTGACCGAAGTATGGAGACAAGGTTACATTAAGAACATACATTTTATAAAATAGATGTTAAATTTTGATGTTAAATTCCCTATTGTTTTCTATAGAATTGTACAGTCTATACAGTACTTAATGCAAGTACATCAGAAGTAACTGTAATTACATTACAAAATTAAAAGTAATCCTTTACCTTTACTTTTTCAAGTAAAAGTAATTAGTAATGCATTACACCCAACGCTGATTGATAAATTAAATGGTGATAATTATTTCAGAATTATCACAAACCTGATCCTCATTTAATTTAAATTACACAAGAAGGGAATTAAATATCCAAATGGTAATTAATATACGCAAAAACAAAACACAAACTGATTACTTGTGCATTGCTGTTTGTGTGCCTGCATGCAGAACGTTAATGAAGTCCAACACACATTCTTTTCCCCAAAGAATGGGTATTTTGCTATGTTATTTTAATATTCCACAATAAAAGCTTTTATTGCTAATTATTTTGATGATGAATATGTTCGTAATGCACTTTTTAACGTTTTGCATGCCAAAACTCTCTACGTGTCTCTACTTTCTATATGTACATATAGTGTGCATCCCAAAAGGGCGCCAAAATAAATTCGTGTTGCTTTTGTGTGTTGTGTGAAAAAAGGTTTAGGTATGTTCCACTCAAAAGTACGTTATAGTATATTCTGCAGTATTTGTCACAGCAGAGGTCACTGTTGTATCTCTTTACTGTGGCCTAAACTCCTTATATTTTTTCGTGAGGGCAAACATTTATAGTCTGTCAGTATAACAATGACATGTTCCTTTCATGACAAAAGTGTGCTTTTGTTAAATATTGTTGACTGAAGTATTTTTTCCCTTTGTTTAACGAGTAAACCAAACCTGCTGATAATAAACTGACACCATGAACAATCGTTACACTTTTGTAAAAACGTTTATTAACAGATCCACAATTCATAAAAAAGAAACTGTTTAAAAAAATTAATAATTTAATTTGCCCAGCTAGGCGCTGTTGATAGGCAGAACATTTTTGAGCTAAGGCAGGTATTGCAGTGTAATCATTGTGCAGTGGTTTTTTCTAAGGCAAACAAAATCAAAAAGCAAACACTGTTTTCCATGATTTGTTTTTTTAAAAATGTGAAAACACAAGCATCTTTATTCCCTGTGATAGTCCATTGCTTTGTTCCACTCGCACCGTCCTTTATTTTTCAAGTACACTGAGACTGCGATGAGTCAGGTAGCCATTTTAAGGCAGCGCAGTTATTGGACTCAGTTTGAACTGGTGAACCGATGGTTGGATGGGCATTGGTGTCAGGAAGGAGGTAGGGAAGGTGAAAACCGAAGACTCAAAGTTCTCGGTTTCGAGTGTGAAGTCTCCACTAAAGAAGGTGGGCGTCTCCTGAGCGGCAGGAGTGACGGACGGAGGCGTGGAAGAAACCACCTCCGACTCGAACTGCAGTAGTTGACCCATGAAGCTGAAATTGGGGGAGATGATGGCACGCCGCTGTCGGATGACGTCAAAGGCCTGCTCCAAACGCAACCGTTGGGTTTTCATGATGTACGCCATGCAGATGGTGGGAGAACGAGAGATTCCAGCCTCGCAGTGGACCAGCACTTTACCTCCCTCTGCTTTCACACGTTCTGTGGAGAGAAAGGAGAATGAATTCATTACAAAAGCTCTCGAAATAACAGCGTGAGTCGCCAAAAACACAGACTGTCTTTTAAGTCAAACTTCAAACCAGACTTTATTTATAAAGCACATTTAAAAACAACAGAAGAGCCCTGAGCACTTTTAAGCTTATGGGGGAAAAAAAGAAAAAGAATAATAAAAGGTGAGGTAGCAGCACCAGACAAAATAATAATGACTGTTTTCAAACAAGTTTGCCCCTCATCTGCCATTGGTCAGTCAAACAACATAGCCCCGCCCCAAATTCACACCATTGGTTGAGCCAGTGTTGCTATGCTGGACCGGTCGAATCTTCAAACATCAAAACAATGTTTTGAAAATACAACAGAGACAAAACATTCAGACTTTTGAGGGAAATCAACTTGCACTGAAAAAATATGATGTAGGATTTACTTCGAAACAATCTTCACTCAGAAATTGCTAGTAATTTAAAAAAATAAAAAAAACTGCGAGTAACACACTGAATTAAATGTGAAAATTTGAAATAGAAAGACTGAAATAGTATTTTCTTGTACTCCGATAATCTTTGTTTTATTTACAACTCAAAAATATTTTTTTTTACAGTGAACGAATGACTTACTTATAGTATGAGCACATAAAATTTGGTACATAACATAATTTTACGTACCATTACTATGTGTATAAATGCTATACAATGACATGTGTTATAGAGTTGTGAGAGGGAACGAGTGAAATATAATCATGGTTATCCTTCACAGTTCTTCTGATATCCTCTGTCCATTATCGCTCAGTTAATTCATTTCCTCCCTGACCCTTTTTTATCGTAATGTCATATCAATTTCATTTCCACCCCAGAAAGTTCTGATGCACAAATCCATAAATTCACACACCATTATGGAAGATTGCGTATTCCTGTCTAATTCAATACAGCTAAGCAGATTTCAGCCTCATTTCTCTGAACGACGCACACAACGAGAAGCGTAGCGCGTATTCAGGCGAGATCCCTCGCTGCTGGTCTTTTTAAAACAAAACCTGCTGGTGTGAATCATGCCTGAAGCCCATCTGGAGCGGAGCGGGGCCGAGCTGTGGGCGTCATAATGACTATCACACTCGCTAATGCACCTAAATATTACCACACACTCATTAGCCGAAGCTTTCGATGGATTATTCTTTCACTGCTATCGCTTTCCAGCGATAGCAGTGAAATCCATCTCTTACGTAATATTGTCTATATTGAGGTAAATGTAAATGAAACTTGGGTATAATCGAATGAAATGCGGGATACGCGAGTTTCTGAATGACAGGATGACATAGTTAAAGCCTCACCAGAGGAACTGAAATATGAATACAGGTCAAACAGGGAGCTTAGGTCACATGTGAACAACGTCGACACTCTTAAAACAAAGATTCTAGAACGGTTTTGATGTCGTAGAAGAACCATTTTCGGTTCACCAAAGAACCTTTCGGTTTCAGTTTCAGTTGAAATGTGGCCTAAACCTGGACTTGTTTTTGACAGGCTTCCTGCAAATCATCCAGAAATAGCCTTAAAGGTTGTCAGATCATTGTGTAAACACATTCACCTGATAAAGAAGCCGTGAACAGCCTACAAAACACATGACAGTGCAGTCAGAGCACACAAACACACCTAACGTCATTAATCATCGACTCATCCACTGACACACTGGCCATGCCTGTGATACGCAAGATCTTGGATTAGTCTAACCTGTGAGTCACAGCGGCATGTTCGTTTATCTCTGTTTCATCTTTTTTTCGGTAGGGGTTGGTATTAATTGCATTTCTCAAGTACAAGTAACATGGGATTTGTAGGTGTAAATAAAGGTGCAGTTCAGTCGGATTATGGAAATTATGTGTTAGTAAGGCAGAGGAAGTCGTATTTTTAAACGGCCTGAAATAAGCTCCACTATCTATAGGTCTGTGCTCAGTTCTGGGAACGGTTTTAGCCATACGGGTGAAGTTTACATAACACTAAAGATATTGACAGTTAAAACTTCTTTTTCTTATTAATAACGCACTTAAACAAGTGATAAAATCATATCAGTTTTAACAACAACCAAACGTGAGACTTTGAAGTGCTGTTATATAAAATATAAATGAATTTAAAAAATACACTATTTAAATAAATATGAATGACTTTAAATAAAAAATAATAACAGCTTTATATAATCCAAAAATAAATTAATAAAATAATTAAATAATTAAAATATTTAATACAATTAATTACTTTAATTAAATTAATTAAATATATTTCAATTTATATATATATATATATATATCAGAGTGGTAAACTGTATTAAATTAAAAACAAAATAACAGTAATTATAATAATTAAATAATAAAACACTTATTTAAATAAAAATCAATAATAATTAAAATAAATTAAATAATAAACATTATATTACATACTTAAATTACAAATTAAAAATTAAGTAATCTTTAAAATAAACACAAAACTGTGTTAAATAAAAAAATAAATAAAAAAGGAATTAAAATAAATAATTAAAAAATAAATCACACACACACACACACAAAACTATAGTATATATACAATATTTACCAATAAAATCTATGGCCTCCTGGAAGTGTGAGCTGATATCTGCCGTGTGACTGTCCTCTACCGGGATCCATTTGTAGTCATACTGTCCTTTGGTGGGCCGCGAGTCCCTGCGTGAGACGTTCAGCAGCGCTGTAATGCGGAGGTCACTGAGATAGTCCTGTCTACAGGCGTGATAGGCACTGCCCAGGTATAGGAAAGGCAAGATCTCCACCGGCCGTCCCTGAAAAATAACAATATAACAGATATCAGAACTGAAACTCTGAAACTCTCAAGACTGATTCACAACCCAGAGCCAAACAGGTGGTGTAGAGGCACCGTTTGACCTCATCATAAAAACTGAATAGCAGACCAAAGGTCAGACATAAAAGGACCTTAGATGTCCGTTGGATGTCTTTGAAGGATTGTAAGGGGGCTGTTTGGTTTGGATAGATGGATGGTTGGGTTATATATATATATATATATATATATATATATATATATATATATATATATATGGAGCAGTATGTTTAACCACATGGTGTTTTCTGTATATTTCAACTCATATTTGAAGCGGAGTTGTTGCAGAAACTCCTACAGTTAAGAGGAAGTGGTTTCGGTGGAAGTGGGTTGAAATGAGGAAGCAACAGCTTGTTTTCTTCTCTCTTACCTGATCATAGTCTGGTTTGTGGTGAGAACCCAGTTTGTCACAGTGACTGCTGACGCCTCTTTCACTTTTGTCTTCACTCAGGTCCACAGACTTGGTTTCAGTGCAAAGCTCGGGGTAATGGGAATGGAAGTTCTCATAGCCTCCTGGAATGAGAAACACACGGTTATTATGAGTCGTCAAGGATTGTTGAGTCTTTTACCTTATCAAGAGCTTCACGTGTTGCAGTTCAGAGCTCATCAGAGAGCGAGAGGTAAAAACAAAATCCCACCAACAGAGGGAGAGTGTTCACGAGCCCAAGAGCTGGACTTTCAGTCATCAAAATCTCCTAGTTAAACCCAACGTGGCATTTTAACAAAGAGAATAACTTCATTTAAAAATCCCTGTATATTTGAATGCAATGTTATCACTGAAAGGAGTAAAAATATGATATATAGCTATAAATATTACTGTGCTGGATCTCATACTTCCCTCTCTGACTCATTCATCCTTTGACACACAAAGAGTATTTATCTCTTATATACATACATACATATATATATATATATATATATATATATATATATATATATATATATATATATATATATATATATACATACACACACATATAGATATAGATAGATAGACATAGATATAGTGATATATATATATATATATATATATATATATATATACATAATTTTTTGTAATATTATTTTTTTATCATCATAATAAAATACAAATCGCTATAACATTGCATTAGCATTACATTAACACACACACACGCACACACGCACATAGTTTTACATTTTAGTTTGTTCACTTTTATTATATGATTTTATTATTTTTATCATATTATAATAAAATACCAATCGCTATTACGTTGTAAAAACCATATATATATATATATATATATATATATATACATACACACATACATACATACACGCACACACATATATATAGTCTAGTAGTCTAAACAGTTTAATTTTAATTAAATTAATTTTTTATTTTAATATACACATTTATTTATTTATTTAACTATACATATCACTTTATTAGTATATCCGTTTATTCATTAAAATCTAATTCTTCGAATTAATGATTAATTGAGACACTTCTAAAATAGAATTCTGAAATAGTCTGAATTTCTAAAACTAATTGGTATACATCTAAACATTCTCAAACATCAAATTATTTATTTGCTTCGTCCTGAAATCATCATTCTAAACGTAAACAAAACTTAAATTAGACCTTAAAATATTTGAACACGTCCTCTTGAGAAAACCTTCAACAAAAAGACCGACTTTACTCACCTTTCAGGAAGCAGATGCTCGCGCTACTCGCCAAGTGCGACAAACTATTAATGACAATCTGCGCAATACTGTCTTTTTTCAGCTTTTGTAAGTGAGGTGTGCGGTCATCCAGAGCCACGACCGCGGAGATGCTGCCCTCCCGCAGCCGAAAAAGCGCTTTCTCGTCCGGGATGATGAACTGTAGAGGCACCGGACCGCCGCGGGACCTCCGGACCACCACTGAATTCAAGTTGACATTGACAGAGCCTCTGATACTGGAGCTGGAGAACGACAAATACGGTCTACAGTCCACAATCAGACAACCTCCACACTCCTTCCTCATGATCTTCCTCAGGCGGCGACAGTCTATGCTGGAGACCTTCATGCTGGAGTGACAAAGTGGACTGTTTTCAGCAGGGATGTGGATGTCTAGGGCGCCTACTGAACCCTGCGTCCTGAGCCTGAGTCTACATTTCCTCCGAGGGGATTCCGTCGGCACGCTTTTATGTGAATGGAACCTCCGGCGCTGACGTCACGAACCATATATGGACACAGCGCGCCCACATGAACCCGCCCAATACTGAACACCCAAATCATGGCTTCATCATATATTGTGTCATTTTCTTGTCATTCAGATTCTTTTTCCTTTAAATAACCTCGAAAATATGTATGGCGAGTCAGTAGCTATTCCGAAAAGAAAGATTAGGTGGTTGAGCCTAGTATTTTCACCAGCTAAAAAATGGTTTTAAGTCAGTTATTTGCTGTAATGTGTCAGCAGGAAATATCTGTTTACATTTCCAAACATTCATTTTGCTATTAATTGTAATAATCCAGTGAGATTTTTCTTTGCATAACAGCCAGTGCTCCAAACTGATCTGATCTGATCATCATCCAAGAAACTGAGACAGACTAAATCCAGAAGAACTGTTGCAAGGTCGCTTCAAGAAACCTCCCCGCAAAGCTACAGTGCTGTTAAAAGTTTTAGGCAATTTGCTGTAAAATGAGGATGCTGTCAAAAATAATGTCATAAATAGATTTAAATTAAATCAACATTTGGTGTGAGCATCCTTTGCGTTTAAAGCAGCTTTTTCCCTCGGTGCACTTGCGTGTAGATTTTCAGGTAAGATTTTCTTGGAGACGTTGTTCTGATTCTTCATGTCATTCCAGACAAACTGATGATGATCAGATCAGACCTCTGTGTGGAGCAAACAAAAATCTCACTGGATTATTACAATTACTGGCAAAATGAATGTTTGGAAATGTAAACTGATATTTCTGACACACTACAGCAAAAGATAGAAATAACTGACTTAAAACCAGTTTTAGCTGGTGGAAATACTAGCGTTCTAATCATTTTGGCCACTACTGTGATTTTTTTTTTCATCAAAACAATGAATAGCATTGTCTTGGCAGCGCTAGTGAATGGTAAGTAACGCGTAATAAACTTCCACTTCTCTCTATCCACCTGTCCTATATCCGTTCTTCATAATCCCAGCACCTCTAATGCGATTATACGTCACCTCCGTCACCAGCCAAGGAAATACATGACAACAGATGTTCCTTTTCGCTCTCCATACACACACACTATAATCAAAATATTGTCTTATTAGCTTATATGAGCAATGGTTTTCACTGGTAAGGGCCCAATGTTTCTCAGAATGCATCCCACGGTGAGGAGAGAGTGAGTGTGTCTGTGTGTTTGTGTGTGACAGGAAGAGCAGGCTGCTGGAGGATTACTGTTGCAGGCCGGCACCCATATGGCCCTGTGTAATCTCTCGGCTGATGACATCACAGTGTGTTGGGGTGACACACACGGCCAGCTCGCCCTCACACTCCAATCTAGCATTGATAAAATGAATGGGAGGTAAAGATCATGTGTAATTGTATGTTACTAGTGCATGTAGTGCATGTGACTTCCAAGTAACAGGATCGTCTGTGTTTTATTGACAGGATTATGGAAAAAAGATTTAGGAAGTCTGCTAGAAGGTTTTAATCAATGCATCATATAATAAATAACTAAAATAAATTGATATGCATGTGCACACACACACACACACACACATATATATATATATATATATATATATATATATATACAGTCAAAGCAAAATTTATTCAGACACCTTCAAAATGTCTCATATTATCACAGTTTATTTACTATAGTTTTAGAAAATGGTAATAAAATATGACAAGAACTCAAGAGTTAAACTGTGTCAGAACAAATTCATCTTGATGATGTCAGATGACTTTGATAGAAAGGTATGTAACAAAACATGGTCAGGTCAAAGTGTCAAATCAAATTTTTGGTCCCAAATTTTTATCAATTCTACTGCTAGTCCACTGTATGAAGAATTTTTGGGTACAATATGTCACAGTTTATCTCTATTTTGCTATCCTCGCTTACATAAATGAACTATAGTGTCCTGCACCCACTAATACCACAAAAAATATAAAAAATTATATCTGGTGTCTGAATAATTTTTGGTTTGACTGTACTGTATTTTAATTAGCTTTCATTTGATTTTGATTTTAGTAAAATTATAGAAATTTAGATTTACATTTTAGTTATTTTGTTATGTGCTTTTGCCATTCTAATTAGTTTGTTTGTTTTTTTAATCATATTTCTATTTAGATTTATGTTTATTTCACTTTTTGTTTTAGTAATTTTAGTACTTCAACTTCAACTTGTTTTATTTCAGTTTACGCAACATTTCTATTTTTTTAAGTAAGTTCTTAATCTAATATTTACACGTTATTTATATTTTCAGTTTTAGTTAACAATAACAACACAAATATTTTCAAATATTTAAAATAATTTAAAAAGTAATATTCATTTTATTTATTTTTTTGTTTCACATATTATATAAAATTGTATTATATGTTTATTATATAAAATATTTACATTTATTCATTTAGCAGATACTTTTATACAAAGGGACTTACAGTTGAGGAATACAATAAGCAATTCATCATACATCACTTTTTTTTTAAATTAGGATGCATATTATATTTTATTAAAATATATTATTTTTTACATATTAAAATATTTAAACCACATAAAAAATGTGTTACTACTTTTAGTACTATTTATGTATCTATAAATACAATGTATACATAATTAATTATACTAAACAACACAACAAATGGTACAATTATTTATTATGTGGTATTTTTGAAATACCTTGGAGCAATTGGTTTAACAATATGATAACGATTCAAATATTGTGGTATATTTCAAAATACTATGGTTTTCTCATTTTAGAAACCCCTGATTTGCTTCTCTCTGTGTGAGTCATTCCCTTTCTTCTCTATTCTATCCACAGCCCGTGTGTGTGTGTGTGTGTGTGTGTGTGTGTGTGTGTATAAAATGCCTTCCTGATGTATGTACGTTATAGGATAAAAAAAAAATCACAATGGAACCCACATGAGTTTTTTGCTCTAGTCACAGATGCAGGTGCTTCCTGGATTCCTGACAGAAATTCTTCGCTGACCAACGCATTTCTTAATATATACCACAAACACCAGCACACACACTCACACTCTTACGACACAGGCTCTTTCACATAAAGAGCTTTGACACTAATCTAATATATGTGCACTGTGGGCACCTGGTAAGCCCCGCCCCCTCGCTGATGATGATGGCGATGATGTCGATGGTAAATGTCAGAATTTCTAGACTCACAGCTGTGTGCCGGTAATATAGTGGGTCACATTATGACACACGCCGTAAACCTTTTCAGCTGATCAATAACAGACACTCAAGAATAGTAGGAGATGAAAAAGCGGAGGCTTTAAAATACTTTCAGAACATGGAAGCGTTCCAGTAGTGAACAAGTGTTCCAGGAACACAACGTAATGCACTTCGAATAAAACGGCTGCTTGCTTTAATGCCTCATATGTTTGAAATCTCGCACATTGCGTCACGTCAAAACAAAGCCTTTAAAGGAATAGTTAACCCCAAAATAAAAATTTGCTGAAAATGTCCTTACCCTCAGGTCTTCCAAGAGTTTGTTTCTTCATCAGATTTTGAGAAATGTAGCATTACATCACTTGTTCACCAGTGGATCCTCTGCAGTGAATGGGTGCCGTCAGAATGAGAGTCCAAACAGCTGATAAAAACACAATAATAAGTAATCCACACAAGTCTATGATTTAACATCATCAAAATCCACCAAAATTTTAGTTCAGAACTGTTTTGGACTGTTTCTGCTTGTAAACAGTGCTTGATTTGTGCATATTTCGCTCCTGATTCAGACAAGACAATCAATATTATGTATAACGGACTTGTATTTTAGCCGAAAGCAATGGTTTGAAGTTAAAAATGTCTTAATAGTGGATTTGTTTCTTACAAACACACAAATTTCCACTTCACAAGACGTTAATTGATGGACTGGAGTGGTATGGATTACTTGTTTGTTGTCTGTTTGTACTCTTATTCTGACGGCACCCATTCACTGCAGAGGATCCACTGGTGAGATAAAGTGATGGAATGCTACAGTTTTCCAAATCTGATGAAGAAATAAACTCATATACATCTTGCATGACCTGAGGATGAGTAAATTTTCAGCAAAGTGTCATTTTGGTGTGAACTATTTTTTTAAATTTACAGGACAATGTTCATTGGCAAACAATAATGTTAGCTTGTGTTTTTTTGCAGTAGAGTTCATTCCTAAAAGCAAACACACACACACACACACACACACACACACACACACACACACAGGCCTGAGTCACACTACACACCCCACTGACTGTATTACTGATCATTCTAATGTCACAATGCTACAGGGCACGGAAAGAGAGAGAGAGAGAGAGAGAGAGAGAGAGAGAGAGAGATAAATGTACCTCGCCTTCTCTATTCAGAAGAACAAAGCAACTCTAGTCAGGAGCAGTAAAAATAGCACAGACTCCAGGTGCTTGCAGACACTGTCTGATTGAACGAGAAACCACATCGGGGTCCTCGCCTCGGTGTGCGTCTATTTTCTGTCACATGTGTGGAAAATATTCAGTTTACACAAAGCTGTGTCTTCTCACTTGGATTCAGGTGGACAGTTGCTTGTTATTTTTTGATTGTTAAGGCATTCACAGTAGCTCTGTTTTAAAACCAAGCGAGACAGCATTTTTTAGGTAACATCCTGATGCAGGGATTTTGCAGAAACTTGGCAACAACATTATTCTCTCTTTCGGTGTCTGAGTGAGTGAGGGTGGAAAGTGACTGACTGATGTAGAATTCATTAACAGCAAGATGAGTAAGTGGCACAAACTTCTTCGCAAGATCCTTCGCAAATATTTCTAGAGCTGGATCAAAAGAGCCAGAATAAGAGCTCCAGTTGTTTATTTTTACATGCACAAGCAGATAATCATATGATTTAAGAATGAAACATGAGTCAGCCAGCAGAGCTTAATGCCCAGAGATCACGTTGCGTGTACTAGACAGTGGGTCAAATGGGTGTCAGCAGTAGAGTGATGTTTCTTGTTTTGTAGCGATTAAAGGGGAAGTTCACCTAACTTTAACGCGAAATGAAAATTATGTCATCATTTAGTCACCCTCACATCATTTAAGACAATTTTAAAGTAAATTAAATGCAATAGTTTAAGAGGTTTTATGAACAAATTCTCTATCCCTCTGTGTTTTAAATGTCATTAAAATATGGCGCACTAAGATTTGTTGAACCAATGATAGTTGATATTGTTGATGTCGAACCTGGTTTGACGCATCATGACTCGCTTAATTACAATACATTAAACTCAACAATTTTGAACTACCGCTGAGGGTAAGTTTTTGAGGCAATAATCGTGTAAATTTTGGTCTGATCATCAAACAAAGGTTTCATATACTTGGAATTTACAGAATCACAGACAACAATATTAATAAATAAATAAATAGTATCATGAGTTTGCGATTTTTCGGCAGTACCACAGCAAACCATGAGTGTATATTAGCGCAGTTTGTTGTTTGCTTTCTGGATCTGAAGGAGCATTTGGACCTGGAAACAGGGATGCATTGTGTAAAATTGAAAGGGATAGTTCACACAAAAATGAAAATTCTGTCATTAATTACTCACTCTCATGTTGTTTCAAACCCATAAGGCCTTCATTCATCTTCGGAACACAAATTAAGATATTTTTGATGAAATCCGAGAGCTTTCTGACCCTGTGTAGACAGCAACACAAATGAAATGTTCAAGGCCTAGAAAGGTAGTAAGGACATCGTTAAAATAGTCCATGGTTCAACCCGCATCAAAGACTGACACGGAAGAGAAGAAGTTGTTAAATAAAGTTATTACTTTTGTTTTCTTTGCGCACAAAAAGTATTCTCGTAGCTTCATAAAATTCTGGTTGAACCACTGATGTCACATGAACTATTTTAACGATGTCCTTACTACCTTTCAGAGCCTTGAACGTGTCAATTGCGATGCTGTCTATGGAGGGTCAGAAAGCTCTCGGATTTCATCAAAAATATCTTAATTTGTGTTCTGAAGATGAACGAAGGTCTTACGGGTTTGGAACGACATGAGGGTGAGTAATTAATGACAGAATTTTAAATTTTGAGTGAATCATCCCTTTAACAACCCGATTGCATTGTTTGGTTAGCAACATGCTAACACCAACCTCCATTGGATTCAATTTTTTGTGTTCATGTGGAATGCAAATCTGCTGACTTTGAATGGCTGGCATTGAGTTGAAGGAAATACAATTTTATTTCATTCAATGCCAAAAAGCATTACGAGTTTTAAAACAAGACGTTGGAAGTGTTCCTCATTTCTGTCTTTGTTGTGTTCCCTCACTCTAAAGTGCCATTAAAGTGCATTGTTTTGTTTATGGAAGCACAATCTCATAACTTCTCATAAATGTATATGCATGTGGCATAATCTTCTATTTCAGAAGTGTTGACATTCAGCTGGAAAGTTTAGAGGCTTCCAGGGGTTTCCCAGAGCAAATCTCTAGATGTAAACAAATAGCCTATTGTTCTACTTGCTATGAACTTATTGTTCAGATTACATTTAATGACAGTCATTCTTATTACAGACAGAATGACCTCAGATACTTGGACTGTCATGTTTACATTCACTTGTCTAGAAAACAAAAGTTGCTTGCTAATGCTGCTTAAAACAAAATCCTTGTTCATTCACAGTATTATTGCATTTAATCAATCAAGTGTCTGATTAAATCCTTTATTTCCTCATTAACCCATCACTTTACTACCCGAGGGTGCAATATGACGTGCAGAGCTAGATGATTTCGCTGATTCTGGCTCAGATGAAGCAAGTGATCCAGGCTTTGATTTCCTTCTCTGCAGGTCACTGCCTTTAATTCTAGCTGAGTGGATTTGGCTTGCTGACTCCCACACAGACTCACTTGGATAAGGGAGGGGGAAGAGAAAGAAGAAAGGGAAAATGATAGACAGAGGGAATTCAGATCTCACCCCATGTGGCGGGATTTAGCTGCAGGCCAGGGCTGAACGGCCCTCCTCCTTTCTCCACCCTGGAAGACCCTTGTTATGACAACCATTTACACTGATTGCAACATGAAATGTTTTCACAGGGAATGATGCATCCTAAAAGAATGTTTCGTGCAGGTTAAGCTTTATTAACAGCGTTGGTGTCATATTACCACAGAAAACCATTTCATCTTGTCACGCTCGTTTTAAAAGGTGTTTACAGTAGAGTATGTACAATGGAAATCTATGGGGCATAACCCTGCACTTGGGATGACTTCTGAAATACAATGTTTTGAAAGTATATAGCAACAATTTTACATGTTAGCATGAGACTTTGTGCAAGGTTATATCCACTTTTTAACTCATGTCATGACTGTGTAGCCAGTATGCGCAAAATGGTACCGGAAAAATTTGTGAGTTAACTATTTGAAAAGTAGTGTTTGCGTGGTAGTAATGGACAGTAGCATCGCTAAAGCCCGAGACACACTGCACGATATTAGCAATCCTATAAGATCATTGCATGTCACATTGTGCGATATGGATCTAATAAACTTGGCTACGACATGTGTGTAGAGTAGACTGTACGATGATGACACCTATTGACTCGTACGCTACAACGCACGTTACTATAGAAGAATAAAACGTCATCAGCATGCGCTAGTGCTAAAAACAGCATGATAAATCACAGTTTGGCAGTTGTAGTTTTTATGTGTGCTGAAAAGAAGTGGAAGCGGCGAAAGAGGAAGGGATAAGAGCTTGAGGTAAGCAGTTTTATGTTTTAGCGCCACGTCACGTTGATTTCATGTCACATTTTTATTGGCTGGTCAGTAAACGTGGGTCATAGCAGCAAACACACTGTATGATGATCATGCTGAATTTCTGACACTGTCAGAAAATTATCGTAGGCTATCTTTGGTCACAAGACCGTGACAACGGTCGTCTTTGAACCTCTCTCACTGTACGACACAGGATCACTGATTAGGAGCCACGATCACAGCAATCACCATGATTGTTTCACGATGCCAGTCTTTCGTCTGCGACCGCCGAAAATCGTGCAGTGTGTCTCAGGCTTAAAATATTGCAGTTACAAAGTAGTGAGGTGGCAGCGTTAGCATATTAGCATTAGCATTGTTGAGGACGTTTTATCTCATGTCCCCAACAAATGACGTTTTTATACTACTTCTGGAGATGCTTTCCAAACTATTTTTACTGTGTCATTTATGAAAAACTATGAAGTAGCTACCATGTAGCAAGCTACTTTTGCCACATAGCTTGTAGTGTAACTAGCTACTTATACTACTTTATTATTATTAAGAGTTTTTAATTAGATTAGCTATTTTTGTAACGTAGTTTGGAGTTCAGTTAACTAAATTAGCAGAATAGCTTGCTTGATACTGTTTTCAGTTAATGAATAATAGAAAAGTAGTCCCACCACTAAAAGGATGATGTATCTTTAAGTGTAACCAGCTAATTTTGGTAAAGTGTAACTTAGAGTTTAGCTTAGCTAATTTTTATAGCGCAGTTTGTAGCTTAGCTAACTAATTTTTCAGAATAGCTTGCCATACTATTGTTATGTAGTGAATAACCAAAGATTCATCACCCAAAAAGTAGTCCCACGACTAATGTAGGAGAATGTAGCTTGTAGTTTAACGAGCTAATTTTGCTAAAGTGTAGTTTACAGCTTAACTTGGCTATTTTTTAAACTGTACCTTCGCTATGCTAATTTTCCAAATAGCTTGCTTGATACTGTTGTTAAGGAATAACAAAACGTTCATCTGCCCATAAAAGTAGTCCCACCACTAAAAAGACATTGTAGTTTGTAGTTTAACCAGCTAATTTTTCTAAAGGGTAATTTTCAGATTAGCTTAGGTCATTTTAATAGCATACTTTGTAGCTTTGCTAGCTCGATACTGCTAATGAATAACCAAACATTTATCCACCCAAAAAAAGTAGTTCCGACAATTAAAAGGGCGACGTAGTTTCTAGTGTAACCATTTTGCTTAAGGTTAACTTTCAGCTAATTTAGCAAATTTTCTTTTTGTAGAATGTAGCTTAAGTAGCTAAATTGTCTGAATAGCTCATCCGATAGTCGTTATGTAATAAATGACAAATTGTTCATCCGCCCAGAAAAGTAGTCCCACCAAAAAGATCTGTACTGCTCAAATAACACTAATTTTTGTATAGAAGAATTATTTATCATTTAAACAAACTACTAACATCACGTTTCCTCTTTTAAACCCTTCAGAACGTCTCCATTGTAAGTGCATTACTGTAACATTGTTTTTTGTTTTTTTGACACCTCTAGGAACAGGATGCCATGGATGCCAATGATAGCACTTGTTCTGAACTTGTTTTGAATCAGGAACATTCCTGTATGCGGGTTTCTCTGTATTTTTAGCAAACCCAATATGTATTGTATGCTTCATGTTGGCAGTTGGCATCCCACATCCCTATATTCGCTGGAAAGCGATATGAAGCGAATGACTCATTTTTCTATATACTTGATCTCAGATCCCTTGGGAGGGAAGGAGGGATGAAGAATCGAAGGAAGGAGGGCTGGAGGGGGTGTTTTGGAGAAAGGCAATGGCAACAGATGGGTGACACATCTCTTAGCTGGAGGTTTTCTCCCCTCCTCTGAGGCAGAATCTAAAAATATCGTAACCTAGTGCCTTCATTAGACCAGACATTGCTCTCCATACACACACACACACACTCTTCGCCTACAACGCGCAATACAGCTTTACCAAAACAAAACTCGTATCGACCATTACCTACTCCTCACGAGCCAATTAAAGGCCTGGAGATGAAGAGAAAACCGTTGCGTGTCTCCTTCTGCAGACACTACATGTCCTTGCTATGACTCACTGGGTGATAAGCATGTGGGCGCGCACATGTGTGTTTATGCGCGAGTGTGTCTGAATGTGTTTCTGGGTGAAGATGACATTCTTCAAGACGAGTTTGGTGGCTCTGACAAACTGTAAACTCACGAAAGTGTGTCACGAAGAAAAACATTAATTACACAGTGTGTGGTAATTCCAAACCAGTAGGGAAGAATATTGAATAACTGTAGTGGTAGATCTAGCATTAAATTATATAACAGATTCATTACTCACAACAAGAAAACCAACATTTGTGCTTTTTTTTTTTACTGTAATTAGCAGTTGAATCAATATTAACAACAGCAGTACTAGCCAGCTTTCCATCCAAAGTTGCAACTTATGAGCAAAACTGGAATATCGTATTAAACATTTGCGAATAAAGCACCGTTTCCATCCAATGAGTCAAAGAGAAAAAAATTGTCACTTCCTGATAAATTGGCACTATATATCACTACTAAGAAAAGTAGGAGAAGCCAATGAATATAATAATTTTCATATATAATAAATTACTTTTGCGGATTAAGGGATTTTTATTTGGAATTGGGTGTTTCCATCACTCGTTGTTGGAACATTGTGAGTTGATCTATTATCGTTTTTATTGAAAAGTAGATTTCTGAGATTTAAACTCACACTTCTGAGAAGAAAACTCTGAATTGTGAGATATTAACTTGCAATTCC
The DNA here is from genome assembly GCA_039654775.1 of Spinibarbus caldwelli. Classification (NCBI taxonomy): domain Eukaryota; kingdom Metazoa; phylum Chordata; class Actinopteri; order Cypriniformes; family Cyprinidae; genus Spinibarbus; species Spinibarbus caldwelli. Next base: position 16,296,680 of record CM077231.1, read on the forward strand.
AAGTTTATATTCCCTTAATTTTGAAAAAAAACCCAAAAAAACCTGAATTGCGAGATATTAACTCAAAAGTCTGAATTATGAGATAAAAATTCGCAATTAGCTTTTTTTTTTATCTTGTTATTGTGTGACTGATTACTTAATTTATTTTATTTTATTTTATTTGTTTTTTCACTGCAGGTTTGGAACAACATGAGGTGAGTAATGTATTTATTTATTTATTCATACATATATACTACTATTATTATTTTTTAGGTGAAATATTCTTTGGAACACAAAACTATATTTTGCTTGTATAGGACCTCAACAGCCCAGTCCTCATTCACATTGTAAGGAAAAGAGCAGCCAGGACATTCGACTAAATAACTCTATTCATTGTTTCAGAGAGATTTAGAACAACGTAAGTGTGAGTAAACAATCTAACAATGTTAATTTTTGACTAAATTCTTGCTTTAATGAACAAACTATGGCTTAACTGTATTAAAAGGGCTGCACGGAACCACTCAAAATGGCATTTTAGTGCAGTTTGTGTACTATTATATAACCGTATCGTTGTTTTGGTGCTAATTACTCCATTGCTTTATTAATATCGCAGTCCAGCGCTGTGGCAGGTTTGACTGTCTGAAAACGCCAGCTGAACAGTCTCGCCGCAGACGGCCCTGTTGAGTGGGAGGACTGCTAGTGAAGTGCTAAAATCCACCATCTTATTAAAAGTATGCAAAATGATTAGAATGAGTCAACCACTTAAAAGCAAATACCAAACCTGAGTCACACTAGCTATATGAGTAACGGCACCTCTGGAACAATGAAGCCGGATGTTTGAGATCTAATAGTCATATACATAAATACACACACATTTTTACACATTTTACTGGTATATTTCTTTAGAGCTCAGCACCCTGGCATGTTTGACCACACTGTTTTTCAGCATTTAAATGATTTTTCTGGAAGTACCGTGATGATGACTGTCCAAACGCACACACACATATTTAAAAACACATCCACAGTCTATTTGAAGATTAATTTCTCTGAAATAAATGGTGCTGACGATAATGCTTTATGTACAGTTTGAATAAATTTAAATCTTTACAATAATATATCATAATTTATTTGTAGTAGTAACCATATTTTAACTGTAGTTTACCATAGTGAACATCTCGGATGGCTCAATGATTAATGATGGTACAGTATTCTCCCAACAGCATTAAAAGCATAAACTCCATGTGTTTATTATTTTTTAAAACTATTTTTTCACTCGTAACACATCAAATACATGTATTCTCACTAAAATGGTGAATTTGCACTGTTACACTACAGAGGTCATGACCTTCTTGACTGTATCCAAGTCATATTCAAAGTCTTTTGAATTGATATTCAATTAATTGCAATGAATAAATAGTTTTAATTTTATTCCATTTTTAATTACTAAAATATTTAGCTTTGTCCCAAGTTTTAATAAATAAATAAATAAATAAATAAATTAATTAATTACTCAATTTAAAAAAAAATCAGATTTTAAAAGTGTATTGTTGACTGTATATAATGTATATAATTTATAGTATAATATGCTTATTTAACGTTTTTTGTGTATACACACATGTATCAAAATACGCAAACCTTAAACAGAAAATAACACAGCTCATATGATATTCAGATTTTTTGTACTTCGAAAAAATAGCAACCTAAACACATTTGTGACCCTGGACCACAAAACCAGTCATAAGAGTCAATTTTTTGAAATTGAGATTTATATATCATCTGAATAAATAAGCTTTCCATTGATGTATGGTTTGTTAGGGTAGGACAATATTTGGCTGAGATACAACTATTTGAAAATCTGGAATCTGAGGGTGCAAAAAAATCTAAACATTGAGAAAATCACTTTTAAAGTTGTCCAAATGAAGTTCTTAGCAATGCATATTACTAATCAAAAATTAAGTTTTGATATATTTACGGTAGTAAATTTACAAAATATCTTCATGGAACATGATCTTTACTTAATATCCTTATGATTTTTGGCATTAAAGAAAAATTGATAATTTTGACCCATACAATGTATTTTTGGCTATTGCTACAAATATACCCATGCTACTTAAGGTTTTGTGGACCAGGGTCACATTTAGAAACGTTTGCTATAGCATTGTTTAGTATGAACCTGTGACATTTCTCCCAGCACAGTTACTTATTACTATATTTTCATTTGTAGTATCTGTAAATTCCCATTATATTAAAAACACTTCCTTATTTTTAAATGTCAATGTTTTTCAATCCTTTTCGGCCAATGATACATTTTTGGCAACTGTTTCAAAAAAGTTTCAATGACAAGCTCTGTCCTCACACACAATGAGGCAGAAACTACCTGCGTTCCCCTCAGTATCACTTTCAGGATCAAAATAGGGATGTGCATATCAAAGCCAACCACTAACACCCTCTTTCACAGTCCAAAAATGGCTGGCGGCAGCTGAGGGCTGTGAACGTTGTGTGGGAAGATGGGAACCGGTGATGGGTGCGTCAGTCACAGATGTGTGCCCATGTAAATTTCTAGCTTCTTTCTGGTTAGATTGTGGTGACACTGCACCTGTATTACTTCCCTTTAAAAGACTATATGACAGCATAAAAATTACAGAAACATTACAACATATGATCAGTGGTCAGTGGGAGTCCTGAAATCTCATTGCGTAATATGTTTAAGTTTCGGAACAATATTCTTCAAGCGGGGTTATTCTACAATTGTGGTGTCATTTACAAATGTAACGTAACTGCAAATATATAGCTAGAAATACTTAAAGTGAGAGTTCACCCAAAATGAAAATTACCCCATGATTTAGCCATGTGTATCCGACTCTCTTCTTTCAGACGAATACAATCGGAGTTATAATAAAATATGTCCTGGCTCTTCCAAGCTTTATAATCACAGTGAATAGGGGCCGAGATTTTTAAGCCCCAAAAAGTGCGTCCATCCATCATAAAAAGAGCTCCACATGGCTAAATGGGGTTAATAAAGGCCTTCTGAAGCAAAGCAATGCATTTGTGTAAGAAAAATATCCAAATTTAAAACTTTATAAACCATAATCTCTAGCTTTTGCTAACTGTCGTACACGCACTCACAAGAGTGGCGTTCCAGCGGATGACGTAGGCGTAGCATAAGCTCTGGTGAGAATATGCTAGTCTTGCAGGAACCAAGTTTTGTTGGTTGTCTTTGTACAGCAAAGGAAAACCAGTCTCCTCTTGGCTTATATTGAAATCCTCAGACATTTTTCTTGACAAATCCTCGTTTTGTACTTCTAATTTGTGACCGGTGTTTTGTTTTGCTCTCTCCTCTGCTCTTCCGAGTTCGTCACTTCTCACCGGAGCTTACGCTTACACTCTCTCGTGAACGCATGTAAGACAGAAGCTAGAGATTAACACAGTGCAATCAGAATGATTTAGTCATATTGAAAATAAAAGCAATTATGCATGTATATTTTGATGTAAAGTACGTTGTACACATCTGAAAAAAGTTATTAAAGTTTGAAAATGTGCATGTTTGAAAGTTTTGGATATGCTTTTTTTATTCATTGCCATCCTTTTTGTCATATATATAAATGACTCCACTACTGACACTAAAAAGACTGACATCTTTGAAGTTAATATTAGGATAATAAACGTTTTTTTAAAATCTTTTACTTACTCATTTTATGCAGAAGATTCTATAATTTACAGATTTACAGATGTCATTTCAGTTTATCATTATAGAACATGCATATTTTTAAACTTTAAGAAAAGGTTATATACTCTGTAAAACATATTTTGTCTTTCTACTAATTTACTAATTTAATGTTACTTGATACCATGTGTGAAATATTTTTCTACACAAAATTTCAGTGTATATGTTTATTGCAACACTGATCGTAAAATGAGTGGCAAATAAAAATTATTGATGTAATCATTTGCTTAGTTAATTTTGTGCCTAAGAAGCTATCTATCTATCTATCTATCTATCTATCTATCTATCTATCTATCTATCTATCTATATATCTATCTATATATATATATATATATATATTTTTTTTTTTTTTTTTTTAAGTTTTCCTTTCTATATACACACTGTGTGTGTGTGTGTGTGTGTGTGTGTGTTCATAGTTCATACACAGATATATTCATACACAGATGAAAGACAACATTTGAGTTAACTACAGAGTTCCTTAATGTTACAACATTTTGGTACATCTTTGTTTCAAATGTGTACAAATGTGAAAGTGTAGTTAAGCTAAATATAGATTAAATTACTTTTATTCAAGTCAATCTAGTTCTTTCATATGACTAAGCCATCCTGACTACATTGTTACACCAGTGAAAGTATTTCCACCGTTTAGTTCAGGTAGCTCCACACGTTTCCTCTCACACTGAATTTTACCATAAGGCAGCTGACTGAGGACAGTTTGTACATGTAAGTTCATGTTGTGTACAGTGGGATGATTCGGAGCAAGTGGGGGAGCTGTTTCCTGTGGGCCATTTCCTCTTCCTGTCTCTCTGAGTGACAAAGACCAGTGGGGGCTGGCTCTTCCTGTTCAGCAGGAAATGGGAACAGCTCTCAGCAGATCTAGACTGGCAGTGAAGGGCTGCTATGCGAGACCAGGCATCAGAAACAATGCACATCCTCAGGGCATGTAAACAGCGCTAGCCCGTCCCAGACCTCGAGGACTCAACAAAAACAAAAGAGATTTTTAATTGCTCGCCCCATTCGACTGGTCATGTCACACTTTGTGGATATCGTACAAAAAATAGCTTTTGTGATCACAAGCAGTGAATCCACCCACACTTTCCATTAAGAGTGAGAACGAAACTGCAGCGCTGCGTAAAAAACCCCCCATTCCACTCCAGTTGGTGTGCAGGGTGGGGCTGAGGTGTGTCTGTGAGTGGGTCATTACTAATGAACCACAGACAAATCTTCTCATCTGCTGCTCGAGTGTGTGTGATGTGGGAAGCTTTTACTCAGCTGTCTGTTCCTGTGGCGAAGCTGTGACATGCTAGAACATGTCCCTCATACTGCAGTTGTAAGCTTATTGGCTTTAAACTTATGTTAACATTCGGCGTTCAGATTTTTGTGTTCAAAATAAACACATCTTTGGAAAAAAATGGGTTTTAGAGTACAAGTTTAGTTGCTATGTTGTTGCTCAGATGTTCAAAGGGTTTTAGGGTGGTTCCCATACCAATTCTAGGGGGTTTCTGCTATGGTTGTCAAGGTGGGTAATTCTTGGGTGTATTGGTTGGTCACCTACTGGCTCAGGTCAAAGAGCTGCACTATTTACGGTATTATTCACATACTCATACCCAAGTATTATTATTATTATTTATAAAATATGTACTGTATATGTAATTTGATGTATACTACACCAATACCTTCAATATATTTTTAATTTATCGCATTTTATGAATTTTTTATTTATTATTCTAAATTATTCAATTAAGGTCACGTTGTAAACTGTGAACTTCTTAAAGGATTAGTTCACTTCCAGAATAAACATTTCCTGATAATTTACTCACCCCCATGTCATCCAAGATGTTCATGACTTTCTTTCTTCAGTCGAAAAGAAATTAAGGTTTTTGAGGAAAACATTCCAGGATTTTTCTGCATACAGTGGACTTCAATGGGGATCAACGGGTTGAAGGTCCAAATTGCCATTTCCATGCAGCTTCAAGGGCTCTACACGATCCCAGCCGAGAAAAAAAGGATCTTATCTAGTGAAACGATCGCTTATTTTCTAAAAATAAATAAATAAATAAATAAAAAAGTATATACTTTTAACCACAAATGCATCTGCGGACACTTCTAATTATGAAAATTGTGTCACGTCGCAGAACGCAGATGGCCGAAGTATACTTTAGGATTTAGGGATAGAATTTAGACAGGTGTTATTACTTGATAAAATTTGGCTCTTAAAGGAATAGTTCACCCAAAAATGAAAACTATCCCATAATTTACTCAACCTCAAGCCATTCTAGGTGTGCATTCATTTCTACATTCAGATGAACACAATCAGAGTTACTGCATGCGTGAGGCGCAAAAAAACATATAGACACAAATTCTAGCACGTGTTTATGCAGAAAAATGAATTAACCAGTGCTCGACTAGTGCTCACAGCTTTTCATCACATACAGAGAGTCTACTAGTAGTGGGCAAACAAAGTAAAAGTCATAAAACTGTTTTATTTATTAAGCGAAATGTAAGCATATGTACTGATCAAATACAGCATTGTTTTTGTGTGGAACGTAATTTGAAACTCCTAATTTTATATATTGTTATATAACAAAGCCTCATCTTTCAAATTATGTTCATTTTATCAGGAAATTCAAACAATAAATTCAGTTTTGATGCTTTTTGAAGTGGCGTAATAGATTGCGGAGTCTCAGTTCAAACGGCAGTGTGGAGCGCGAGTGAACGCGATCATTCTCTCCTCTTTACTACTAGTTACAACACGAAATAAACATCTAATGTCTCGTAATCACTCAATCAGTTTTTTCAGCCACAGAAAGATGTCAGCTTGTAAACAAACACATTTTGCTAAATAAGTGCACTATATTAGTCTATCTATTCAGTATATTTTACTTAACCTGTTGGTGAGGCCTTATTATTTAAAGGTACACTATGTAAGTTTTGGCACTCTAGCGGTTAATATACAAAACTGTATGCGTCTTAAGGAAGAACATAGTAGCCGGAGCACTGTTTATGTATATATGATGAGCAGTGCTGGCTAGATTACTTGCAAATTGTAGTCCATTACTGATTCCTAATTACATGACAAAAATTGTAATTAGTAATGTGATCCATTACATTACACTTTTCAGGTAATATAATCAGACTACTTTTTGATTACTTTTAGATTACTTTTGACTTAGCTTGTTTATCACATTGATTTAAATAGGATAATATTGTACCATATAGATATAAAAATACAAAGAGAAAGAAAATATATTCCATTTGTTGTTATTAACAACATGGGGTCAGATTTACTAAAAGCTTGTGCCAGCGCAAACCATCTTTTGGAGTTAAAATAGTACTGTCAGGATTTAGTAAAGACGCGCATTGATGAATTAGCGCTGAAAAGACGTGGACATTTTTGTGCCTGACCTTATTGAATATTCAGGAGTCTCCTTTTCAGATGAAAAATTTATGGGAGAAGAGTGTTAAAATGAATCAGGCAACGCAGTTTTACTAACGTTTGTGCTCGTCAAATTACTGGTATTTGTACCATTATTTAACGCCCAAAAAAGCATGTCTTAAAGCAGGCGGTAATTTGCGCTGCTCTTGGTAGATTGCGCTGGTCATTATGGAAATGATCTGGCGGTGTCTGTGTTCTTTAATGTGCACATTGTCAGTAAATCACACGTAGAATTTTCCCCTCCCATCGGCGCTTTTATGCAATTGCGCTCTAACACTAATTTGCCCTGTTTAGCAAATCTGGCCCATGAAGTGCATTAAACATTATATTAAATCAAAGTTTCCCAACCTGGGGTTCGGGAAAGAACTGTAGGGGATCTGTGAGCTTAATGAAAAGCTAATAATTAATTAAATCAAAATTTTTTTAAATTAAAATAAATATATGAAATCTGTGACCATATGAATAGCATGTAATCAATAAAAAAGTAACTGTAGTTGGATTACAAGTACATAAATTACAAGTATTTTAAAATGTAATATAATCTAATTACAAGTACTTAAATTTTGGAACCTGATTACATAATCAAGATTACATGTAATCGGTTACTAACCTTCACTGATGATGAGTCATGCAGGTACCAGGCTACTTCAAAACTAAGGTACCGAACCATCATTTTTGTGTACCGTTACACCCCTACTGGTGTTGTTTAAGCCAAAAAAAAAAAAACTTTCAATTGACAAAAACAGTAGACAAAAACAGTTTTGAAAGTTATGCTTTGAAAGTAGGCCTACATGTGATTTTGGACCTTCATACAGTGCATGCCAATGTAAAGACTGTAAGTTTATTTCTCACATCCTCATTTTCATCCACATAAAATTCAATATGGCGTCTATAGTAACACTGGTGCTTGTCCTATCAGTCACCACTAATAATGACCATTTGACGCTAATCTGCAGCTGATCATGGAGGCTCTAACAGCCAGGGGCTCTTTCACACCCTGTATCCCCCGTCAATGCCCCCCAGACAGGGAAGGAAACACAAGAGAGATGGCTCGGCTCTGGAGCCCACTGTTTATGCAGCAGCATCCTGCCCATCGCCCTGCTACCCACTGAAAACACGTACACACACACACACACACGGATAATCACGCACAAAATGCTCTCACTACCTCCACACACAGGCGTTGCAGTGAATAATCACTGCACACACTGACGCAACTGCACTCCACACACATACATGCTTACACAAATCACTCAGATTTGCTCGGAAAAGGACAAAAAGACCAAAATGAAGATAGATGTGAAAGAAAGTAGACAAATAAAGGAGAAAAACAATTTGGTGCAAGAAAAACAAAAATAAAGTGCAGTGGTTAGCTTAGCGCTTAGCACATGTGCTCTGGCATTGCATTCACACATTTATGTCAGGCTTACTATCGAAGTTAATAAAAGTGGCATTAAGGTTAATATGTTTCTCCCAAATGTTAGGAGCTGTGTTTTTGTTGCTGACACACAGCAGACTGACATGTTCAGAAGGAGGCCGTGGTGATTCATGTTGACGTCTGTCCATTGTTATTACACTGAGCTACAAAGGACTCTGACCCATTGTGTGTGTGTCTGTTCTCACTGTGACGACATCTGAGTTTCTCCTCCCATCCACTATTTATGTATCCAAACATGTGACCTACCTAGGCAGCAGACTTCTAAGGCAGCATTCTAACTGGAACATTGAAATGGAGCAATTTACATCAGAACCAACCTGTCCTATAGGCAATATGGATGGTCATTAAGGGCCCTGATGTGTCCGCAATGAGGAGGTACATGAAAAATGTCAATAAACACAATGAATATGTAAATACAGAACACAGAACACTTTTTCATTTTTCATTATTTTTGCAACTTTTCTGCAAATAACTGCTATTTAAGAGGCCTTTGTAGTTACTGCTTCTATTTATGTGTTTATTTTTTAATCCACTTTAGGTGTTGTATTTTTGTGAATAGACCCTATTTACATAGTTTTATAGTAAATATACATTCATTTTTATTTATATCATTATATATTTAATCTATAATTTTTTTAATCTGTAACTATTGCGTATATTTATATATTTTTTTATTTCAGTATATTTCATATTGTTATATTTTTTATGGTTTATCATCCATTCTTTTTTTATTTATATATAATTTTATATTTCATTTATAATTTTGTTAATGCTTAAATTTATACATTTTTATTTCAATATATTTCAGGTGTTCTATTTATATGAATAGACCCTATTTAAATTTTGTTTTATAGTACATTCATTTTTATTTATATTATTTTATATATAATTTAGAATTTTGTGTATAACTATATGCTTATATTTATAATTGTTTCATTTTCAAATTTAAGATACTGTAGATATTGCAGATGTAGATGTTTGGCTGCACTAAGCTACCTGTAAATAAATAAATAATTAATAAATACATACATAACAGTGCAGACGCACAGTTAGGACTGCTCTAATTTCGCTATACTCCTATAGTGACAATTAAGAATCTTGAATCTTATGAATGGATCCTATTTAAATTAAGTTTTATTTATATATCTATTTATAATAATAAATTTGTCACACCGCAGTGCATTTAACAAAAACTGTAAAACTAAAAGCTATTTAAAAATTAAAAATATAGTTTAAGTTTTTCATCTAATATTTATATTTCATTTAATTCCATCTTTATTTAAATTATTGTTAATAGTTTTTGTTTTCATTAACAGTAACCCTGCCTAAAATAAACACTTTCTCTTATTTTTTGCACAAAAAAAAATAAAATAAAATAAAATAAAAATAATGGAGGTTATTTGTCAACTTCTGAAGTACGTATTAAATAAACTATATTTTTATTCAACATTTCTCTTGCGTCATCCACCATCTTCAGTGCATTCACAATGCATTCGGGGATTGGCATCTCCATGATAATGCAAAGCTGCTTTTGAATTCTGGTCAAAATGCTGTATCTTACATAATTATGCAGTCTGCATTCTGAAAATATTTGTGTCGAGTGCACCTATGATGCCTTAAAATGCTGCCTAGGTAGGCAGCTTCTGGAACAAAGCCAACATGTTTGTGAGTCACACTGCTTGTATTCACCTGGTAAAATGCTTCAAAAGCATCAGTAGCTGGACGTGTGGTGAACAGCGGAGAAAATCAAAACACGCATACTCACACAATGTCGCTAAACGTCAATGAACGGTGCTCTACTTTCATGGTCCCGCTTGCCGATCAAACAGTTACGTGTTGTGGACGTGCGAATTTTCAAAAATGATGATGCACACCCCATAACAGCATTGTGTCATCTCATAAAGTGTGTCTGAGTGTGTGTGTGTAAGAGAGAGAGCTGCAATGTGGGATAGCCAGCAGTTGAAACATGCTAAACGCTGACATACTTCAAAATTTGGACCAATGGCCTAGTTAAAATTACAGAAAAACATCAATTTCCAGTAAGCTTGCTATTTTCTTGGGATACATAACAAACATATATGTACGCAAGAAGAATGATTCATAAAGACAAGCCACACACACACAGACTTATAAACACACAAAACCCGCTTTCTAGAAGATTACACCGAAATGGAAGTGAAAATTGAAGTGTGTGTGATGAAAACGAGAATTGATTTGATGACAGCAATTACGGAGGCCTTAAACGACAACACACAAACATGAGCGCTGATCCAAAACCTAGTGAGCTGCTTTGTTGTCAAAGCTAGGCTAGTAAAGCTAGCCTGTTTATATTCATAACACTCCCAGCAAGTCATAGCTACTGAATTTAAGGCTCAAATCACAATTGATTCAGTGGAGTCTGGCGTTAGCATTTAGCTAAGCTAACAGTGTGATACTCTTAATAAGTTTAAAAATACATAGCACACACATATTGGGTAAATCTGTCAGTTTCTAGTTATATCAAACTATTTTACCTCTCAGAATTGAATGGAATGTGAGTACATTTATAATAAACATTTGTCATCCACCATTTTGACACATAAGCTGTATTATGTCAGCTCATTAAATCATCATTTGTGCAAATTTCTGGAGATGCGATATGAAATTGTCGGAGAAGACGCACAGTGACTCGCTCTGTACTTCCTGTTGGCCGAACTGAGGGGAAAATGAGCAAAATGAGACAGAAAAAGGAAGAAAACACAATTATTTCACAGAAATTTGCATGATTTATGCAAAACACCCCGCTTACTTTGAGTCTCACCTATAGCTGTCGCACAGCTGTCAGGCCGGTACGCCGGTTATTTTGCATATATTCTGAATAAAGCTGATAAATGAGTTAGCAAAGGATGGCGAAGAGATGGATGATGTATAAAAATCTGCCTTTTTTTAAAAAAAAAGAAAAGTATATTAGTATTTATTTTACTTTTGACAACGATGACAGTATCCTTCATTTATGAGTGAACTTTTCTTTAAATAACACCTGAGGTGCCTGTACCTCGGATTGGTGTTGAAGATTGACAGCTCACACTGATTCCCTGAAACATTTCAGATGTGTGTGTGTGTGTGTGTGTTGGCAGTATCATAACACAGGCTGTTGTGAGAGATGAGCTCGATGAGTCTGTATCCTGTTTGACTGTAATGACGTGAATCACATTTACTCAGCGCACTGATGTGAGTTCCACATCAAACATGGTCTTTTCTTTTATGTATCATCTGTCATTCATAACAGCCAAACTGATTGGTTTAATAGTTTATTAAAAAGTATTTTTGTATTTCTAATTAAAAAAACAATTATCTTACATCCAGTCAGCTTCTGTACAGTGCATTCAAAGCATATAAGTGAAGTGTGAAGTGACATGTGGCCAAGTATGGTGACCCATACTCAGAATTTGTGCTCTGCAATTAACCCATCCAAAGTGCACACACACAGCAGTGAACACACACACACCGTGAACACACACCCGGAGCAGTGGGCAGCCATTTTTATGCTGCGGCGCCCGGGGAGCAGTTGTGGGTTCGGTGCCTTGCTCAAGGGCACCTCAGTCATGGTATTGAGGGTGGAGAGCGCTGTACACTCACTCCCCCCATTCCTGCCGGCCCGAGACTCGAACCCGCAACCTTTAGGTTACGAGTCCGACTCTCTAACCATTAGGCCACGACTTGATATAAGTTCATGTCTTCCCTGGGAATCAAACCCATGATCTTGCTATTGCTAACTCCATCTGCTAGCAGTTGAGCTACAGGAAAGGTTGCAGTCAAAAGCAGTGTTTGAAACGTTTGTTTGCTTCCATATACAAAATGTATTCAAATTTATACAGTTTCTTACATACATACGTTTAAATTGTATGTATTTTAGCTGTTTAATATGCATTACATATGGGTCACGTCAGGTACTACAGTTCTGAACGTAGTAACTACATGTAAACTACTTATACTTCTCCGTGAAATGTGTGATTCCTACGACTCTTAGGCACCAAGGGCTTACCGTATTAATACTCAAACGCTGTCTGATATCCTTTTGCTTAGAAATTGACTTTTGAAGTGTTTCTCCGCTTTCGCGTCAGTTCTCATTCGCGCGTGACTGTTTTGGCGCTTTCTGTTCAAATCGTCATCGACTTTTCAACAACAAGTGAGTAAATATTACTGAAATATGTAAATATTAATCATGTCTAACTGTGTGTCTTTTGGTGAAAATGTTTTCAAGTGATTTTGTTGTCTGTTGACTATTCAAAAATGCCCTACACACACATTCTACCCATTTTATTTTTCCCATGAGAGCCGGCGCGGCCATTTTGTAAATTGAATGTGTATGGCTTCCGGTGTCATTCGCTTTCAGGTATTTTTGTATTATCTTAATTATGAACACACCGGTTTGTGGTGCAAACAGTTTTACTGTTTACTGCACTTTGTTATTCTTCTTGTTATTTATGTACAGCGGCTAATGAACTGGGAGTCGCGCACATTCACAGAAAACGATTTACTTCCCTGCCACTACAAATACCATTACAAACATTACAAACCATCAACTCTTAACCTTTAAAACCATTAAAAAATGGTTTTCTGTAGTGTGTTTTGGGATATATTCCAGATTTAGTGGTTTTAACAAGCCACCAATAGAAGGAGACCAGTTACCAGTAGAAACTCACAGGGTCCATTACAGTTTCCATTAAAACCAATACAAGTCCCATTATAACCACTAAAACCATTACAAATTTTTTGATGGTGTCTATTATTTTTTCCAGAAGGGTTCCGGTTTGAAAAATAAGGTGAATACATTAAATGTGAAAAGGTCTTATGAAAATGCTCAAATTCTTTCTTTGGTTACATGAGTCACTAAATTCAAATTTTTAATGACAATCAACAACATTGGCATTAATGTTTTACCAAAACAAACACAAATAACTTTTTGAGTTTGCACTGTAAAAGATTTCTCAGTTTGATTATGTCGAACATCCTTGTTTGTCCTTCAACGCAGTGGTTCCCAACCACGTTCCTGGAGGCCCCCCAACACTGCATGTTTTCCATGTCTCACTAATCAAACACACCTGATTCAGATCATCAGCTCATTAAGACCTGAAATGCGTGTGTCAGACAAAGGAGAGATGCAAAATGTGCAGTGTTGGGGGGCCTCCAGGAATGTGGTTGGGAACCACTGCTTCGGATGGCTTCTGTACTGATATTGGATCCCAGAAAGGGTTATTTTTTCACAAAAATGACATGTCATGTTCACCAAACGCTCTTGGGCTCATCACATAGACAGATAAATATGACAGACAGGAAATGTATCTGTGAGCTTTTTGCATTCAGCACACAAACCAGCCTCACACATGAACAGAGGTGTCATCTGACGTCATGAACCGAGACAGCAGTCAGCACATTCATGTTCTAAAAAAAACAGAAAAAACACCTTGTTAGCTTCTCTTGCTGTTTTTCCAGTTCATCAGGGACATCTTGCTAATGTGTGAAGAAACGGTGTGACTGAAAACTACGCCCAGTCTTAGCACATCGCTATTAGACCGAAAGTAGATTGAGGAACACTTTTAGCTTTGTGTGAATGTATTTGTTTGGATCCGTAGATTGGGATTTGTCATTGTCACCCATCTGTCTCATTACGTAGCACACAGGAAGTGACCCGTTTGCTTCATCATTATTCACAAACACATACACACAAACTGCCATTACTCACCTCCTTCATAAAGCAGTGTGCAGTCTGATACAGCAGTACAGACTGTACCGTGTATATGTACACTTTTTGTCACTGAAAACCATGTGCTTCAACAAAATGTTGTTTTTGTGACGTCATTAAATCTATATAAAAGATTTGGGGCTTTTAGTCCATGTCTGTTAGTTTTGAGGTTAACAAATCTATGCGACTGAACTCCTCCTAAGTTAAGTTTGAGGAATCTCAAGAAAAAAACAAAACAAAACAAAGAAAGTCATTATGCAGAAAAATGTACACTACTGTACAAATGTAAGGGGTTGGTAAGATATTTCAAGAATGTTATTAAAGTCTCTCACCAAGGCTGCATTTTTTAAAATTAAAAACACAGTAAAATCAGAAATATTATAACAATTTACAATAATTGATTAACTTTTTAATATATTTTAAAATGTATTTTATTCTTGTGATGGTAAAGCTGAATTTTCAGCATCAGTACTCCAGTCTTTAGTGTCACATGATCCTTCAGAAATCATTCTAATATGCTGATTTGCTGCTCAAGAAACATTTCTTCTTAATATCAGTTGTTCTGCTTAATATTTTTGTGGATTTTTGTTTTTCAGAATTGTTTGATGAATAGAGAGTTGTATCTATTTGAAATAGAAATTATTTGTAATAGTAATTTGTAATTGTAATTATTTGTATTTGTAAAAGTCTATTGATCAATTTAATGCATCATTGCTGAATAAAAAATAATAATTTCTTAAGAAAAGTCTTACTGACACCATAGTTTATTTCTTAAACTCCAGAATACTTATATATCGTGATATTTGTTGTGCTGTCTTTATGTAAATTTAAGTAAAAAACACAACTGGTATAGACAGCTCTTTCTGCTGAACACAAAATGAGATATTATTTAAAGTTTCAGCAAAATAATAGTGCTAATATGCTTGTATTTATGTTTGTATTTACAGATTTAGCTACCTATGGGTCTTCTATCAGCAGTCTTGTCCTTCAAAGTAGCTTATGTCTGGACCAGAAACCCTCACGTGCGCTGTATATGACTCACAGGATGCGTGCATTATTGATAAGCATGTAGATTCATGCTGTTATTACTGACGTCTGAATATTGAACTCGCACTCTGTGAGTCACGCCACACTGGAGCCTGTAGGAAGTGATACTCCACGCAGAAAGCTGTCAGTCATTCCCTGCAGTCTATAATTGCAGTGACACAGGGCATGCAAATCAGAATCTCAAATGCATGTCATATAAATATGAATATCGCACATTTAGACTGAGAGCAGCGTCTGTTGGGCTGTAGGTGCACACCAAGGCCCGGTTTCACAGACAGGGCTTAGCCTAAACCAGGATTAGGCCATAGTTCAATTAGGACATTTAAGTAATTTTTATAAACATGCCTTAGAAAAAAGCATTACTGGTGTGCATCTTAAGACAAAACAAAGGCACTGACATGTTTTAAGATCAGTCAGCGCAAGTTTGTTTCAGATGAAACAGCTCAGATGTGCATTATAGTCTAGGACTAGGTTTAAACCTTGTCTGTGAGACCAGGGGCAAATGTGCTACAAAAACGTACAGAGGTGCTATTTGGTGATTAGTAAAGAGTCAGTGAATCTAATTTAATAGAACTAGCGCTATCTAGTGGTATGTATATAGTATGACAACTTTTGGCTCTGTAAGTCATCATTGACACTATAGTATCCACCTTATTTTGCAAAGAAGGAAGGCATTCTCTGTGCAGGTAAATAACTATAAGAATAGAACTTTTCATTTCTTTTCTTTTCTTTTACCTTTGCTACCTTTAAGTAAATTCAGTTCATGCAATGTGTTTTTGGAAGGTAATAAACATTTTGAGATCATACACTCCAGACAAATGTCTTTTCAGGAAATTATAAAAACACAATGTTTATTAACACAAACCCCAAAACATATAGCCTGGTCTATTCATAAGATCACTCATTTCATAACATTTAAAACAAGAACATGTGTTGACATTACATTTGTTGGAATCTAAGAAAATATTAATGTAAATTAAGGCTAGCAACAACAACGAAAACTGAATAAGAGGAACAATTTAAAATGAAACTGTAAAACTGTTTAACTTAAATTGCGACTATATTTTACAGCTTTATACTCTGCACTGACATTTTCTGAAAACAATGTTTCTTCACTCTGAAGATTTAGCTTCATGCTTTGCCGCCTTGTCTCCCCAGAGCTGTCTCTCCAAAACCCACTAGCCAATAGGAAACCAGCTCTCACAGGTGCACTTCCACAAGTGAAACTAAAAACCTAGTTAAAAATGTGAATAACACCTTGGCCTGACGACATCAGGTAAAGCGGTTTTTAAAAAGGCTTTATGGGTATTTCTTTTATTTTTTAAACTCCATCTTATCTTTGTTTTTTAATTATTCTCATTTTGCAGGATGTGTAAACTTTCGAAGTATGTAAAAATGTTGCAGTCTAATCTGTTCTCCGATAGCCCTTTGTCAAAGTTTGAAGTGATCTTTGAAGTAGAATCTATAGCTATTTGCACTTAGCATCTATCACTATTTACACTATTTGCAAATAGCTGCTGCCTTTATTCCTCTGTTAAAACCATAGGTGTTTAAATCATCATTATTTTTATGTTTGGGTTTTAGGCATTGCATTGTGTTGGCAAAGAATTTGTAAAATTTAGTTTAAGTTTAGTTCTTGTTTTTTTCCCCTTATTTGTAGGCAGTTGCGTGTCTATAAAGATTACAAATTCAGTGGATTAATCAGTGAGATTTTTGCCTGTATTGGACAAGGAACCATCCATAGCTTGAACGTAAGAAAAGTTATGGCTATCTGAAGTTGGCTGATTACCATGATTTTCAGGAACAGAATTTTGAGAAAAACAGGTTTAAAGAGAGGCAACAAAAATAAAAGCACAACAGTCAAGTATCACAAGTAAAAATCACTTTACTGTGGTAAAAGGCTTATTTTAGTCATTGTACATGTGGTAAAAAATACAAAATGACCCCAAGATACACACAACACTTGCAAACATTTGAACATTAAGTGTATGTCTGTTCATAAAACATCACAGATTACAGCGTGCAGGCTATCTCCAATTCTTCTCCTGTTCTACTACTCTGGATTTATAATACATGACCAGACACAGTCACTCTGTCACCGTTTGAACTAAATGAATGCAATGCATAGCGTTAATTTAATCCGTAGCACGTGTTAGCAAACTAGAGAAAGACACATTCTTTTCTGCTTGCCACAATAAATCCCTATCCTACTTTTCTGCACTAAACAAGTGAATTTTGCCAAGATATTTTCAGAGATGACAGACACGATGTTGAATGAAAACCCAATTTTGACAAAAATTGACATTCAACCTATTTTTCTGAAAACATCCGAAATCCGACAGGTTTTCGTAGATCGCATCACATATATATTTGTGCTGTGGCATGCCAGCATGGCATACCTGAAAGAGCTCTGTTCTGTGTGACGTGAAGTGTAGATAAAATGCTCTAATTGCTTTTCTTTTTGATGGGCCTGCAGTGGGAAAAATGAAGTTACTGTAGACCAGCAGGGTTCTTACCAAGCAGCGGATGATGCCATTAAAACAGTCAAAGCCACTCACAAAACCAGCGTGAAGAACAAGTATGAATGCTTATTTGAGGGAATCAAACTACGAGAGAATGAAACCCTCCTGAACAGGATCTACACACAGCTCTATATCATAGAGAGAGAACGGGTGAATGAAGAACATGAGGTGCTACAGATGGAGACAACAGCCAGAACACAAGACACTCCAATCTACTGCAATGACATCTTTAAACCCTTAAATCTTTCTTACTAATGGCATCGCTGGAATTGGAAAAACTGTCTCATGTGCAGAAGTTCATTCTGGACTGGGCCGAGGGAAAAGCCAATCAGGATGTAGATTTCATGTTTGTGCTTCCATTTCGAGAGCTGGACTTGATTAAAGATCACCAGTACACTCTTCACAATCTTCTGGTGGACTTTCATCCAGAACTTCAAAATCTAAACTCAAATATTTATGAGAAATGTAATGTTGTGTTCATCTTTGATGGTCTGGATGAACGCAGAATCACACTGATGTTTTCAGACGATGAGAAAGTTTCTGATACAAATGAGTCTTCATCAGTGGGTGTGTTGATGTCAAATCTCATCAGAGGAGATCTGCTTCCCTCTGCTCACATCTGGATTACCTCTAGACCAACAGCAGTCAATGAAATACCCTCAAAATACATCAACCGTCTGACAGAAATTCAGGGATTTAATGACCCTCAGAAGGAGGAATATTTCACGAAGAGGATCAGTGATGAGCATCAAGCCATCAGAATCATCTCACACATTAGAAGATCAAGAAGCCTCCACATCATGTGTCACATACCCATCTTCTGCTGGGTCTCATCCACTGTGCTTCAAAACCTCCTGAAACAAGATATCAATGCAAAAATACCTCAAACTCTGACAGAAACGTACATTCACTTTCTGCTCATTCAGATAAACATGAGGAACCAGAAGAGAGCAATCCAGAGAAACTCCTGCAGTCCAACGGAGAAGGGATTGTGAAACTTGCTGAATTGGCTTACAATCAGCTGATGAAGGGCAATGTGATATTCTATGAGGAGGACCTGATTGAGAGCGGCATAGACGTCACTGAAGCATCGGTGTATTCTGAGATCTTTAGGGAGGAATCTGTGATTGCTTCATTCATCTCAGCTTTCAGGAGTTTCTGGCAGCTCTCTATGTGTTTTACTGCCACACACACAACAACAAGGAAGTACTGAAGTCATTTTACAAATCTAAGCAAATGTCACTATACATGCTGCTTAAAGAAGCAGTTGATAAGTCATTGCACTTTGATCTTTTCCTCTGCTTCCTGCTGGACATCTCACTGGAGTCCATTCAGATACTCTTAGAGGATCTACTGACATACATAGAGAACAACACAGGGGCCTGCTATTTAGTCACAACATATATTACAGATAAAATTATTGGTGATGAACAACTCTCAGCTGATAAATCTATCAATCTCTTCCTCTGTCTGCTGGAACTGAATAAACAGACTCTCTACAGAGAGATTCAGGACTTTGTGAATTCAGATAAACTCTCATGGACGAAACTCTCTCACTCACTGCTCAGCAATAGCCTACATGCTTCAGATGTCAGATCAGGTGCTGGATGAACTGAACCTCAAGAAATTCAACACATCAGATGAAAGAAGAAGGAGACTGATACCAGCTGTGAGAAACTGCAGAAAAGCCCTGGTAGAATTTTGTCATTTTGTATGAAAAGAAGTCTAAACATGGATTGAGTTGTAATCTCAATATAATCACAGTTTATCTCCTGTCTTTTTATCCTTTCTAGGCCCTGTTTACACCTGGTATTAAGATTGGTCGATTGGTATTAAGTTTTTGTTGATCCGATCACAAGTGGATAGCACTAAATACAGGTGTGAACATGGTCTGAAACGTTTTGAGCTTGTCCACTTTCAACCACTTCCGGTGGTAGTCGAAAACGCACTCATAATGTGGACGCTTATGTGATCGAATGCGTTCAAACAGCCACTATAATCCACCTACTCTCCACTGACTGAGCTAATACTTGAACAGTACAATGTTCATTTCCTATCCATTACCCGACAAAATTAAAATGATAAATTATATTTAAATTAGAATGGATGAGTGTATGTGACCCATTAAAAATAATTGTTTTTCTTTTCAGTGGTATAGTTTTGAATGTGCGCAGGAGAAATTTGAGAAAAGATGTTTTAAAACACCAGGTGTGAACGGGGATGTGTCTCACTTGTCTACTTGTAATCTAACTGACCAAAACGCATCTTAATACCAGGTGTAAACAGGGCCCTAGAGAGATCAACTATGATTGTGATAAATGGTGCTTTGAAATGTTTAGAACAAAGTAACAGTTGTTAACGCTGAGATCAAACAAATTTGCAACCTTCCTATTTAAGTGGGCATTCTGCAAAGTGTTAATTAACCATTTATTGTTCTTTTTAGATTGTCAGGTTGTAAACTCACAGAACAGTGTTGTGAATATGTGGCTACAGCGTTACAAATAAATTCCTCATTGAGAGAGCTTGATCTGAGTAACAGTGACCTAAAAGATTCAAAAGGGAAGCTGCTCTTTGATGCACTGAAGAGTCCAAAGTGTCAACTAGAAATATTGAGGTTTGTCAGATTCTTTTGTATACATTGTTTTTTTTTTGTTTTGTTTGTTTTTTTTTTGTTTTTGTTTTTTTACCAACAGTATATAGAGAGTGGATATGTTGAATAAAAGAGGAAATGTTGAAAGATACTGATATTTGCCCAAGAACATAAGACTGTTTTTTTTTTTTTTTTTTTTTTACAGTATATCAAGTCTCCACCATTTCTAATAATAATACAGCATCATTTAAAGTGCCCCTATTATGGGTTATGAAAGGTTCATATTTTGGTTTTGGGAGTCCCAAACAACAGGTTGACATGCATGCAAGGTCAAAAAACACTTTCATTTTCTTATAATACTCCCAAACGATTCGTTCAACGATAAATTTTTTTCCAAACCCCTCCGGTGATTGGTCGGTTTAATTTAAAGCAGTGTTTGTGAGCTTTTAATGCTCCAAAAGCGGCACCTAGTGGCAAAGAATGAATTTGCATTTTCATTCAGACCAACGCGAAAATACCAACAAGTGGGCGAGCAATATGCTAATGTTTCATTTTGATGTCAACATGAAACGGTTTGGGACTCGTTTTAAAAAGGACTCGTTTCAATGATTCAGAGTCGACTCTTTCTTTTGAGAGACAATAACTTTATACACGGTACACTTTCAGATTTAAAAGTTTGCAGGATGGTTTCATTCACTTAGAGCTGTGTTACACACTGCATGAAAGGTAATTTTCAAAAATCCATAATAGGGGCACTTTAACAATATAACAATCCGAGAAAAAAAAAAAAAACATTTGAAATATCACAATTCAAGTATAATATCCAATTTGGAGCACATTTTACTGAAAGTCACATTGCTCACTGAAAGCTTTGTAAAATCTGGAATGTTTTGTAAAGCATCAAATGCATTCTAAATGTGGTGCTAACATAAGAGTCAATTATGTAATAATTTAATCTTCTATTTAAATTGTCCATCTGTAATTTCACTGATCAGTGTTGTGAAAGTCTGGCTTCAGCTCTTCAGCCATCAAACTCCTGTCTAAAGGAGCTGGACTTGAGTAACAATAACTTCAAAGATTCAGGAGTGAAGCTGCTCTCTGATGGACTGAAGAGACCATCAAAACTGTAAACTCGAGAAGTTGAGGTAAATTTAAAATAATCATACATACATAAATACATACATACATATGTATGTATGTATGTATGTATGTATGTATGTATGTATGTATGTATGTATTTATTCCTTTGATGTCTGTCATTGTAGATTATCTGGTTGTATGGTGACAAAAGAAGGCTGCTCTCATCTGGCTTCAGCTCTGAGTTTAAAATTATCCCATTTAAGAGAGCTGGATCTGAGCTACAATCACCCTGGAGATTCAGTGCTCAGACAGGAGGATCCAAACTGCAACCTGGAAAAACTCTGGTATGATGGACACTGGATATGTTTACTTAGATATATCTAGTTTACTACGGAACTACAAAAATAAAGCATGTTTTTCTACAACCTTTGGAAAATTTTGACAAAATTAAAAATGCCCAAAATGACAGACATGGACCAAACTGTTCAGAAGTTATAATCAAAAAATTTTCATATCTCCAGTATGACCAGTAGGTGTTGATGTGCCACAACTGTGCAAGTATCCTCATGGTTTTTATAACATGTACCAAGTTTGGTCTGAATAGCATTGTGGACATATATCCTCACATCCATTTTGGTGTGCTCTTAATCAAAATTCATTGATACACTACACAAGAATGGTGTGGTCTATCAAAAAACTTTTAAGTTTTTGCCAGCATGGTCTGAATATAATCTCAGCCAATGTTGGTGAAAAATGAATAAACCTTCTGGGACGAATTCAGAAAACCTTTTTTCCCTGAAAATTCAGATTATTAAAAAAAGTTAATGACAGAAAATGATGTCATATGGTGCAACTGACTCATCATGAGCCAAGGAATCAGAGGGGAAAAAAACCTGACAGTTCAAAAGGTATTAGCATAGACAAGTTTGGACAGTTAGTGGTGCTAGAGGGTTTGAGTTAGAGACAAATGTCTCGGGTTACGCATATAACCCCGAGAGGGAACGGGATGCTGCATCCTCTAATGGACACTTTGGGAACTGCTGCCATCAGGACCGGTGTCTGAAGCACGTGTGAAAAAACTCCTATCCTATTGGTCCATGTAGCCTGTCACGTCATGGCCGGGCACCCAGAAGTATAAAAGGGCACCTGTTGAACACGTCACCAACTTAGCTGTCTGAAGGAGAGATGAAACAGGCAGGCCGAAGGCATGGTGAGGGGACATAGAATCTCGTTCCCTCTCGGGTACCATGGTTACTCTGTGTCAGTGCTGTGTCCTCTAGTGGACACCTTGGGGAACAAAATGCCAACTATGCCACGCCGTGGCACATGCCTGTCCACCTGGTGGGTGGGCACCAAGGAAGTAACAGACATACACCTAACCTTTCCTCAAAAAGGGGCCAAGCCACTGATGTCACGGTCCACTCACATAATTTGAAAATGGGGAATCCAGTTTCAGATGAAAAAGGGACATCTAAACCAAGTTAGGAACACAGCTATCCTCAGATAGCTATGCTATGTGAACTATCTACCAATATTTTCCCACAAAACTGCCTAGACCACAGAGAGTGGGCTACCTGCTTACAACCCTAACAGGGGATATAGCACAGTCTAGGCAAAGGCTCAAGGAGACTGCTACTTAAAAACCCTAAGCAGGGGAGCAATCACCGAGTTGGCATTTAGCTATCCTCAGATAGCCATGTTCTTAGGAAAGGGAACCCACTGTTAATTGCCAGGACCACCAACAGTGGGCTGTCTGCTTAAAAACCCTAACAGGGGAGATAGCATTGTCTAGGCAAGGGCTCAAGGAGTCCACTACTTAAATACCCTAACAAGGGAAGCAGTCACTGAGCTAGCACACAGCTATCCTCAGATAGTTATCCTCCAGGGGTCCTAACTGAAGATGGCCAAGACCACAGAGAGTGGGCTGTCTACTTAAAAAACCTAACAGGGGAGACAGCACATTCAAGGCAAGGGGTTCAAGGAGAACACTACTTAAATACCCTAGTAAGGGGAGAAGTTACCAAGCTGGAGC
Organism: Spinibarbus caldwelli; assembly: GCA_039654775.1. Lineage (NCBI taxonomy): Eukaryota > Metazoa > Chordata > Actinopteri > Cypriniformes > Cyprinidae > Spinibarbus > Spinibarbus caldwelli. The sequence continues at coordinate 16,320,253 of CM077231.1, forward strand.
ACAGCTATTCTCGAATAGCAGTTCCCTCAGATAAGGCTGAAAATTGCTCAGACAACGGAAAAAGGGCCATGTACTTAAAACTAGTACTGTCAAAATTAAAGCGTTAATGCAGGTGATTAATTTTTCCAGTTTAACGGCGTTAAAAATATTTAACACAGGGGCTGAGCTAGGGTTGGCCACCCCACTCATAACTGCTGATTATGTCTCTTATTTTCTTGACAAGAATTACATTTATTTAGACACAGACCTTCTTACGACCACATCAAACAGGAGACTTTTCAGACGTACACTCCACAAATACGCACAAATATGGCAGCGCTGTAGCCTGTATCATTTCATATTAAAGCACAAATGAAACTATGAGCATGCGTGTCAGATCCGTGTCACATTCAGCAGCGGCAGCTCTTGAAGTAATAGCAGCCAAATAACCTAATAACCCAGCTGCTTTGATCTCTGTTCATCAAAGAACAAAAGAAAAAAAGAAAATCAATAACTTTTGTAGCTTTAAGGATTTTTTATTAAGGATCATTAATTTAGAATTTAGCGTTTGATAACTTTATTCAATGTCTGTATATTTCGTACTTGCTTAAGGGCACAGGAAAATAGGACATATATTATAATGGTTTTATGTGAAGATTGTTTTAAGTTCACTTAAATTAGAAGTTATTTTTAAAAGTCTAATAAATGTTAATGTACAAAATTCCCTGCCTCATGCATGCGCGAGTTGAACTTGTTCAGACTTGTCTGGTGCATGCGCAGAAAGTTTTCAGTTTGGCAGCATCCAGTAGCAGAGTAATATGGAGTTTCCCTGGCTTTGTTTATTCCTTTAGTTTTTTTCCTTGTGTGGTATTGCTGTGCGTTAATAACTCCCAGCCACACATTTTTGTGCATATCCACACAAATCCAATATTGAGATTGGATATGTTCACTCTGGAGTAGCTGCAGTTCCTTCTAACAGAAGAATTAGGCCAGCTGAGTTCCAACCATCCAACTGTGCACAGAATATCCCACAGTTAAAATTGATAGCTCTCAATTATACTGTAATGTTAGTATAGTCAACATTACATATAGTCAATAGTTTAATACTAGTGGGAAAAAAACAATTTCCTAGAGATATCTGTTACGGAGCCGACGAGACGAGAGACGTGCAGATCCATGTGCAAGCTTTTTATTTACAAAGGCGTGGTCAGGAAACAAGCAAGGGTCAAACAATGGCAAACAGGTATATCACAGGCAAGACAAAGAGTAATCCTAGGGCAAGCGTAGGTCTGCAATCAGCGAACAATATCTAACAGGGCAAGGCAGAGAGATAATCCAGGTACACGAGCAATAATCCAAACGAGGTGCAAACAGAGTCCGAACGGCAAGGCAAAGGGTTAATCCAGGAAACACGGGCAGAATTCACAACACGAGAATACAGGCAAGGCAAGACTATGACAACTAAGTGGGCTCCGTAGAGTAGCTATCGCTAGGAGAGAGATATGTGCGTACAATACTCGGCCCTGACAGAGAGGAAGTCCAAGGCTTATAAAGCGTGTCTGATGGGATCAGCTGTGTAATCAGTGCAATGTGTGATTTGTGACAGCTGTGATCAGTGCAGTGGATGATGGGAAATGCAGTCCGGGGGTGACGTGCAACAGTTAGTATAGTGCAGGAGTCAATGTGGCGAACGAATGACCTCTGGTGGTGAGTGAATGGAAGTGCATGGACCAGATTCGTGACAACATCAGTAGTATTGGTATCAGTGATACTCGCCTTCAGTCATAAAAAAGATGCCATTAAACAATTATTAAAAATATACTGTCTATCTGTTGTTTCTACATTAATTTGAAGATTGAATGTGAAATTATTGCAATATAAAAGTATATTTAAAAACATTGTTAGGTTGGATTAATCACGATTAATTTCAGAAAAAAATGAGCAATTAATTAGTTAATTTTTTTTAAATTGATTAACAGCACTCACTACTTAAAACCCAAACAGGGGAGACAGCACAGTCTAGGCGAGGGGCTCAAGGAGACTACTACTTAAATACCCAAATAAAGGGAGCACTCTCCATGCTGGAACATAGCTGTCCTTGAATAGCAGTTTCCTAGACATGGATTCAGTGCTTACTTGAGAGAGCTTGTCCCAAGGGGAACCCAACCTAGTCATAGAAGCCATGCTGGAACACAGATGCCCTCAGACCGCTATATTCCAGAGCAAAGTAAGTTTGAGCTGGAGCATAACTATCCACAGACAGCTACACTCTGAGCAGGGGCTGTCCACTTAAAAGCCCTGAGGCAATAGAACAGTCTACTCAGCCCAAAATTAATATGCAGGATTCAGTGGGGCCACCAACTTAAAAATACCCAAAGACCTGGGGAGGCAGTCCAATCCTAAACCCATCTGGCTAACACAGGAAGGGACATTCCCCAAAATCAGCAAGGAATACAGCTGTCCTCAAACAACTATGTTCCAAAGCAATGGGCCATCCACTTGAAAAACCCTAACAAAAAGGGAGGAAAAACCCATACTTAGCATGCAGGATTCAGGGGGACCGCCTGCTTGGAAACACCCTGAAATCAGGGGAGACTGCCCAACCTTACTACCCAGCTCTGAGAAACGCTCTGTAGGAGGAGCGAGGTATCATCTTCTGCACTCGACTCCCAAAGGGGGAAGGAGCAGTAGAGTACTGGCTCACTAGCCCTCTCTATGATCCTCAGATCATAATGGACCAGACCCCTCAAAGGTTAAGAGGACCTTAACCAGCTGAGAATTAACCTCCCGAAGGCCACCGACCATGCCCACACCTACCTGAGCTCACAGACCACTACCTCGACGGATATGTCAAAGGAGCCCGGAAGGCCAGTTTACCTACAGATGCCACACCATGAGCATCATGGCCACAAACGCTCTCAAGCATCGGCAGCAGAAAACTGAGTGACACATGACACAGCAGCTGTTTCGGGAGACACCCCCAAACCAATCTAGGTCACTAAAACACCCTGGGAGAGAAAGCTCACAAGCTCTCTTCACAGAGTATCTAAATACATCCACGCTCAACGAGACTCTCCACACACGATAATATGCAAATTAGAGAGGCACAGCCAAGCTGAATATAGCTCTGCCCGTGATCTCGCATGCTTGGAGCTAAAAACGACTCGCTAAAAACGATAACGCAAAAGTCAGAATATGCCCTCAAGTGTTAGAATCCAAAGACAGAGGCACACATTCCCTAAACCTCTGTCAACTTACCAGGATGATACTTCACACACGCTGAGCAAACAGACGGCTCCTGAAGACAACAAAAGTTGGTGACGTGTTCAGCAGGTGCCCTTTTATACTTCCGGGTGCCCGCCCAAGACACCACGGGCTACATGGACCAATAGGATTGGAGTTTTTCACACATGCTTCAGACACTGGTCCTGCTGGTGGCAGTCCCCAAAATGTCCACTACAGGATGCAGCGCGATTTCCCTAGAAGAGGAATTTGCTATAGTTAATGTTCAGAAAGTCCTCTATCTGTGTGCCAAATTTCATAACTTTCTTCCAAGCAGTTCTGCAGGCTCCTATAGACTCGAGCGGAAGAAGAAGAGGACGAAGATATAATACAGGATACAATAGTTGCTTTCGCACCTTCTATGCTTGGCTCCTAACTAGGGTTACAAAGGGGTTGAAAAATTCCAGAAAGTTTCTGGAATCCTTCCAAAAGTTTCTGAAAATTCCCTAAAGTTTCCAAAAAATCCTGTAAAGTTTCCAAAACTTCTGGAAAGTTTCTGAAATTTTTCGCTTTTTTGCAACCTTACTCCTAACAAAGTACAAAAAATTTTTCTAGTAAAGGATGGACAGCAAAATATTATTTATTTAATTATTATTTATTTATTTATTTTTTGCATTGTATTTTTAAGACTTTTATTTCTCATTTTTCTGGTGAGTCAGATGAATATATCATGGCACGTCTGGATCACGGGGGAGAGAACATGATTAAAGGAGGACTACACAAATGTAGGTCTACACATATTTTCATCACGGTACACCATTTTAAACAAGACCAGAATCAAGTATAAAATGTTTAAACACTGTATATGCGTTCAAAAATAATTTTGTGGAACCGAAAAGTAAATCTAAGATCAATTTGATTCTTCAGTATATTTTGTGATCTTACTAATGTTCTTGTTTTTTGTGGATTGTTGCAGATTTCTGTGATCTCACACTGGATCCAAACACGGCACACAATCGTCTCTCTCTTTTAGAGAGCAACAAAAATTGTTATATAATTCAAAACCGATGTCATATCCTGATCATCCAGAGAGATTTGACTGCCTTCAGCAGGTTCTGTGTAAAGAGCATCTGTCTGGATGCTGTTACTGGGAGGCTGAATGGAGTGGGGAGGGTGAAATGGCAGTGTCATAAAGGAATCGTCAGGAAAGGAAAAGGTGATGACAGCAGTTTTGGAGCCATTGGCAAATCCTGGATTCTGAGCTGCTTTGTGGAGAAACTGATTGCTTGGCATAAACATGAGAGAATAGACATTCCTCCCCCAGAACCTCCCTTAAACAAAGCAGGAGTGTATGTGGACGAGCCGGCCGGGATTCTGACCTTCTACAGCATCTCTGACACAAACACACTCAGACACTTACACACATTCAACACCACATTCACTGAACCCCTCTATGCTGGATTTGTGCTTTATAACGCTTCAGTGTCTCTGTGTGATGCTAAACAACAAGATGAATAATTACAAGATATACAGTGGCCCCAAAAAGTATTTGGTCTTATGAGACACAATTAAAAATGTCAAAACAAGTGTCCTTTATTTTATTATTATTTATTTTTTTAATAGATATATATATATATGCGCATGTTCAAGTTGACAGTGCTTATAAAAACAGAAGGTGTAACAGATGGACAAATCAGACACATTATTATTTGTTATATTTAACAAATAATCCAACAGACCCCTCACCCAACAATTGGACTGGGTGCCAGGATGTCTGTGAATGACCCCCCAGGATACTGGTTATCATGGCAGCCAGGAAACCTCAGGCAGATAATATAGCTTTTATGGCTTAATAGAATGCAGAGCAACTCTCACTCCATTTCCCCATAAGAAAGACACATAATGCCCATAAAATGGACTCTTCCCCATTCATTCATAGAAAACCTTCTATGAATGAACATGCATATCTCCAGGACATTGTGTGCAGTGTTGAGTTCATTACTCAAAAAATTTAATTTATTTGCTAGTTACTAGTTACTCCTTTCAAAAATAATATTATTACGTTACTTATTACTTTCTGGCAACAGTAATTAGTTACACTACTAGTTACATTACTTTTCTTTCACGCCCCACAGAAGTTGTAATTGCGTATCTTCCCCACAAAATTCTTCTAAAGTGTTACTAACAATATATTTCTGCCTCATCATTTGACCAAAATCCACATTGGATCGCAGTCAGAAGTTATTACAAATGCTCAGTGGTGACTGATAGTGACGTTTAAGTAAAAGTGTTGTATTATTCTCATTAATTGTGTAGCTTGAATCCAATTGTAGTTATAATTTCTCTGTTACCCATATATGATTATATTTCATAATGAATTTTATCAAAAGAAATCACATAATTATATATGAAAATGTTTCGTTTTCTAATACAATTTATATCAGGATCAGAGGGATGTGGGTGGGCAAGCCATGTAATGCCAGAGTAAAATAATGCGACAACTTACAAATCAATGTTCAGATCATCTTTTCTCTTGACAAAATCAAAGTAATGGCAATATTTCCATCCGTTGAATATAAGCTTTTCCATATTCCAAGCTTGCCTGCTGCACTGGTGACTTCATCTGCCTGTGCAAGTCATGAAAATTATGAGAATAAATCTAGGAATTTTTGGATTGTTGGATTTCAAATCAGTACGGGTCGAGGCATCAAAAGTAACTTAAGTAACGAGCTGTTTTATGGATGGTAACTGTAATATCATTACTGAAATCTTATTAGTAATTAGTTATTAACCTTTATTTAACCAGGTAAGTCAGTTGAGAACCAGTTCTCATTTACAATGACGACCTGGCCAAGAGGCAGCACAAAAAGCAGGTACAATGCAATAAAGACATAATAGAGTTACAAATAACACAATTATAAACAGTGACATATAAAAACAAACAAATAACTAAAAACAAGTACAATGATCTTGTACTATTGACTGAATTGAATTTTTAAAGGAAGAGAGCGAAATAAATGAACTAAGCTTTAAAGTCTGCTGCAGATGATTCTAATCATATGCAGTAGAAAACAGAAAAGAGCAACGACCAAAGGAGGTACGGACTTTAGGTATGCAGAAATTAATAAAACTACTAGAGTGCAGATTACGACTTGTATTATGAATATTAAGAAGTAACTGTAAATATTATGGAGTTTTATCTGAATAGCTGACAGATGTGGCTTTATTGTATTAAAATTTTGGCTTTCTAATACAAACAGTTTCTGAGAAACTATAGCTAAATTACCAGGCAAAAGTTTTTGAATAGTAAGACTTTTAATGTCTTTTTAAAGATGTCTCTTCTGCTCACCAAGCCTGCATTTAAACATCAAAATCAACAAAAAAATGGGTCACTGACCACAAAATGAAGCTTTTGCCATGGTCGTCGTAGTCCGCTGACCTGAACCCTATAGAAAATGAGTGGGGTGAACCGAAGAGAAGAAGCACCAACATGGCGCTGTGAATCTGGAGAGATTCAGTATGAAGAAAATGGTCTCTGATCTCTTGTCAGGTGTTCTCCAAACTCTTCAGGCATTAGAGGAGAAAACTCAGAGCTGGTATCTTGGGAAAAGGATGTTGCAATAATTGGGTGCCAATAATTCTGGTCAACATGAACTAGAGAAAGCATTTATTTCACAGTGAGAATTTCCCCTGACTTTCAATTGTTTTACTTCAATGATAGGATAGAATTTTGTGATTTTTTTTAGATGAAAGATCAAAAGGATAAACTATGCAGATTTATTTTCACAGCCACCTTTGCTCATATTTACCAAGGGTGCCAATATTAGTGTAGGGCACTGTAACTAATAAAGTAATGCATTCCTTTTTAATTTACAGTAAAATACCTGAGTTACTTTTTCAAATAAGTAACGCAAATGACCGCATGTGCCGCAATTGTCCTGAAAAGTAAAGGTAAAACATTTTAATTGTACTGCCGGCTGCAGTAAAGATCATAAACCTCTCCCTCTTTATGTAAATGAAAGGGATGTGAGCCAAACTGACAAACCAAATTATATTTAAAGGCCAGATTTACTAAACAGGGCAAATTAGCGCGAGAGTGCAATTCCAAAACAGCGAAACATTTCTGCAGGTGATTTACTAACAACTGCGCAAATTAAAGAACACAGACGCAACATCTCATTTACATATCGACCAACGCAATATACCAAGCGCAGCGCAAATTAGCATAGTTGCAAATAAAGAATAAAGAAATAAAGAAGCCACAGTACGTTGAAAAGAACTGGAGGCCAAAAAATGAAGGGTTGCAAGAAGTTTGCATGACTCCAAGTCTTTTTTAATTTCCTGAAGCAATTTAAAAAGAATATGGCTTGGCAAATGATATGTTCAGATAATGTGTTCTTCTGGCATTCCAAATAAATTAATACTTGTGGAAAAAATCCTCTCTCTTCTACCACGCGCTCTCTGTTCTCTGCGGTGCCTCCTCCTAGCAACAACAATTGCAGCCATTTCAAGCACAAAATAGTTTAAGACATGCTTTTTTTGGGTCGTTAAATAATGGCGCAAACCCCAGTAATTTGATGAGCGCAAACGTTAATAAATCTCGTTGCGTGATTCATTTGAATACTGTCCTCTCATATATTTTGTGTCTGAAAGGGAAACTCCTACAAATGCATATTCAATAAGGTCAGGCGCAAAAATAACTGTGTCCAAGCCTTTTCAGTGCTAATTCTTCACTGTGCGTCTTTAGTAAATCCTGACAGTACTATTTTAAAGCCAAAAGAGAGTTTGCGCTGGCCCAAGCTGTTAGTAAAACTGGCCCTAAATATTTTTTCCCCCTAAAAATGGTTTGTTATTTTAGGTAGTTCTTAGCACTCTGATGTGTTCAAGTGTTGATTTTTCTAATAAGTTTGGTTTTAGTTAGCTATTTGATGCTATGAAAACTGATGTGCCAATGACTGACAGCTGTGATTGACAGTTTCTCTGAGTGAAGTAGTCACGGAGGCACCAGCACAGAGTTTTCGGAAGAGATTGAAGTTTTAAGTTCCATAACTGTGATTGTACAATCAGCATACATCAAAATTGGGGCAGCTAGGCTATTAAAATTTCAGGAGGTGTGCTTGTGTTTGAGTCTGCAGGAGTTTGGGGCACAAATGGAAACATTTGCTTCACCTCACGATCACTACTGCACAGACTCTTGCTCCAAATTTGGTCATCAGCAGTGGCCTATGGAAGGCAGATGGGGCCAAAAATCTTTGAATGGGATGAGTGAAATTTGACCGCGTCAGCATGCACAGTTTGTCCTCGTTACCACGACAACACGTACAGCAGCCAATGAAATTGCTGTATTTGACATGATAGTATGTTGGTATATACATATGCAAACATCAGACATCATGTTTATTCATGAAAAATGTCGTAATGAGGGATAATGCATAGGTACGTTGAGTGTGATGTCAGTCTTATGTCATGTTTTGTCATGTCTTTTTTAGTTAAGTTTAACATTCTTTCTCAGGTAGAAAAGACATAATTCACATTGTTGAAGTAATTTACTCTTGCACAGTAAATATTAGTTAAGCAATATCGCAATAAACTAAAGAAAGGATTAATATGTGAATAAATCTAATGGTAAATCTGCTTTATAATTATAAGTATTACATGTTCAAACAATACTGTGTTCAAACAGTGTGTGTTGGCACGGCCAAATTTCACGTGTTCCATTTAAAGAGTTTTGGCCCAGTCCACCTTCCATATCTGGGATCATGTGACATTTTGGCTTCAGTTCTCTACAGTAGAAGGAAGTGAAGTGAAGACATGTCAATAAGCTGGCATCTGATTGGCTAAAGAGTAGAGAGCTGCCAGGAAAGTCTCAAAATACACACAAATCCAAGGCGATTCACACATGGTTAACAATTTGCAAATTCAGATTCATTCATAAACCTGTTTCAGTGAAAGTCACACTGCTCACTAGAAGCTCAGCTTGATTCTTATGCAAGGTTTTGTGAAGCATGTGTAACTAAGGGGTGCAGTGCTGTGATAAAGGTCAGTAATATGTCATTCATCAAACTCTGATGTTTAGACTCATTGTGTCCAAACTGCTAACTGGAGTCATTTAAAAATAGTCATAAAATTGAGGGGATATGGGGTTTCACTTTTCATTACATTTTTACCAACAGTATAGAGAGAAATTACATATGTTTAAAGATACTACTGTTATTTGCCTAATATCATGAGACTGCTCAGTTTTTTTTTGTTTTTTTTTAGGTCTCCACAATTTTTAATCATGTTACAGCAGATTTTAGCACACGTACTGTAAGAATAAGATCCAATATATCTGTACCTGAGCACATTTTACTGAAAGTTGCACTGCTCACTGAAAGCTCTGCTTGATTCTTATGCAATGTTTTGTAAAGCATCAGTAACCAAGGGGTGTGGCATATACTTACAGCTCAATTACGTAATCTTTCAGTGTTGTATATTTAGACGTCCGCCTGTAAGTTCACTGATTTGTGTTGTTTCAGCTCTACAATCATCAAACTCATGTCTGAAAGAACTGGACCTGAGTAACAATAACTTCAGGATTCAGGAGTGAAGCTGCTTTCTAAGAAGCTGCCAACTGGAGAAACTGAGGTAATTTTAAAATCATATATCTTGTCACTGTTGGATGGAAACCTTGTACGTCCAAACTCGCTACTTTTCAGGAATTTAAAAAAAACCCTATAGTTTTTTGAATAATTAAACACTGTCATCGTATTTGGCATGTATCATTATATTAATAACATTTTACCAAAATCAAGCTCAAATGGAGTTAATGAGGTTTTTGGAAAAACTGAGTGTCGGACATCTGCGTTTTGTTCATCACCAGAACAGCTGCATCTGAGGCAGTAAGTGCAAAGCTTGACAGTTTTCATCAACTTAAAGGCTACAAAGTTTATTGTAGCTAGATGAGGGCTTAGTTTTTCCTGTTGTTGAATACATTTGGCCAAAATCTCATGTTATAAAAGATATAAAAGCAGTATTAAGACTGTATTGGCTATGACTAAACGGCAAATGCTAGACTAAGGCACTCTTTATAGTGTTTTTTTTTTTTTAGCAAAGAAAGCACTGTACTTATTCAAACAACTAGTTCTTTATTTACCTGTGCAACACAAACAAGCCATTTCCAAACTGTGTGCAGTACTTAATTCAAGATGGAGACAAGAACGTGGGGTGGAGCTATGAGGTTTTGCAGTTTGAGGATCCAATGGAGTTACAATGTTCAGTCACAAGGCCTTTTTAATACTTTTCATTGGTTAAATAGTTGTTAAATCCACAGACAGAAATAAAGACTGACCAATAGCACTGACTTAAAAAAAAAAAAAATGTAGAAATATGGAGATGAAGAAGGTTTCCATCCAACAACGATAACAGATATAGCCATCACATTTACATGGCTAATGTTTTCCTATTATCAAAGGTTTAAACAACACATTTCAATCTGAAGGATATTTCAATGTGCACAATTATTCAGCTTTATGTGGCTACAAGTTTGAACGGTGTGGCTTACAAATTTAAAAATGGGTTATTAAGATCAATGTAAATGTATTGTATAAGTATTGTAAGAAAGTAAAAGTATTATAAAAGTACAGTATTGCATAAAATATTAGGTTTTGCCTTGATATCAAATTTGATGATCAGTTACAAAAAAAATGGACTGAGATATCAAAAAACGCTTAATAACTTTTTGCCAGGATGGTCTCATGATGAACTAAGTGACATTAGGTGAAGATTGGACCAACTGTAAAAACTCAGCTCCTATAGGGACACAGTCCTACAGAGTGTAGTTCCAACTCTGCTACAACACATAACTATGTGGTTTTCAAACAAGCCTGAAGGACTTGATTAACTTGATCGGGAGCACTGATTTAAAGTTGAAGCTAAACTTGACAGGGCTGTGTCCCTCCAGGAATGGAGTTTGACACCCCTGGTCTAGGATATGTTCAAATAAGTAGGTCAAAAAAGTAAGTCAATTGTCAAAAAACATACACCATTGGATTCTGTAGGAGCCAAACAATAGAATGAGGTTAGATTCATAGCTACAGTCATGGCCAAAAATATCGGCACCCTTGGTAAATATGATCAAAGAAGGCTGTGGAAATTAATCTGCATTGTTAATCCTTTTGATCTTTTATTAAAAAAATTCTCAAAAATCTAACCTTTCATTGGATAATAAGAATTTAAAATGGGGGGGGGGGGAAATATCATTATGAAATATATGTTTTTCTCTAATACACGTTGGACACAATTATTGGTACCCCTTGAAATTCTTATGAGTAAAATATGTCTGAAGTATATTCCATTCATATTCACAATTTTGAGCACTCCAGGGTGATTACGAACATGAAATTATCCAGCCATGGCTTCCTTTTTCACAGAAATATAAATAGGAGGGAAAACAAAGCCCAAATTCCCTTAATAATACATCACAATGAGAAAAAACAAAGAATATATTTCTGATGTGCAGCAAAAGATAATTGAGCTTCACAAGTTAGTAAAGTGGCTTTAAGAAAAGAGCTAGAGCAGTGAAAATTCCCATTTCCACCATCAGGGCAATAATTAAGAATTTCCAATCAACATAAAATGTTACGAAACTGCCTGGAAGAGGACGTGTGTCTATATCATCCTAATGCACGGTGAGAAGGAGAGTTTGAGTGGCTAAAGACTCTCCAAGGACAACAGCTGGAGAATTGCAGAAAATAGCTGAGTCTCGGGGTCAGAAAACCTTAAAAAAAATTGTCAAACAGCACCTACATCACCACATGTTGTTTGGGAGGGTTTCAAGAAAAATTCTCCCAGCTCATCCAAAAACAAACTCCAGCATATTCACTTATCAGACACGACTGGAACTTCAAATGGGACTGGCTTCTATGGTCAGATGAAACTAAAAAATGAGCTTTTTAGCAGCAAACACTCAAGATGGGTTTGGTGAACACAGGGATAAAAAGTACCCCATGTGTACAATGAAATATACTGCTGTATTTTTGATGTTGTGGGCCTATATTTCTGCTGGAGGTCCTGGACATCTTGTTTAGACACACGGCATCATGGATTCTATCAAATACCAATAGATAAAAAATCAATAAGTTATTGTGCCATGTTTGAATCTTCCAACCGTACAATAATCCAAACACAAACCTCAAAAACAACACAAAAATGGGTCACTGAGCACAAAGCCAAGCTTCTGCTATGACCATTCCAGTCCTCTGACCTGAACCCTATAGAAAATGAGTGGGGTGCACTGAAGAGAAGCACCACCAACATGGAGCTGGGAATCTAAAGAGTCTGAAGTGATTCTGGATGAAGGAATGGTCTCTGATCTCTTGTCAGATGTTCTCTGACCTCATCAGGCATTATAGGAGAAAATTTAGAGCTGTTAAAGTGGCAAATGGAGGTTTCAAAAAGTATTGAATAAAATGGTGCCGTTAATTTGTGGCCAATGTGTATTAGAGAAAAACATTTATTTCATAATGATATTTCCCCCCATTTTAAATTCTTATTATCCAATGAATGGTTAGATTTTTGTGAATTTTTTAAATAAAAGATCAAAAGGATTAACAATGCAGATTAATTTTCACAGCCTTCGTTGATCATATTTACCAAGGGTGCAGATATTTTTGGCCATGACCGTATCAGACAAAATTCACAAAAGTTCTAGAATATTTGTATAGATTGCTTCATGGCATGGTGCCAAAGACCAAACCAAGTTTTGTAACTATACGCCAAAACATTTTTTATAATAAAATTCAAAAATTATTTCAATGCCCAAAATGGCTGACATAGAAAAATTTGGTATTGTGCTACACCAAATCTAACAAGACCATTGATGAGCTAGTGTCAAACTGTTCAGAAGTTTTTAGAAAAAAAATGTAATTTTTCATATCTCTTGACAACCAGGTGGCAATGTGCCAAAACTGCTTATGTAGTCTCAGGTCATGGTTGTTATAACACACACCAAGTTTGGTCTAAATATGCTAAAGTGTTGTGGAAATACAGTCAAACCAAAATTTATTCAGACACCTTCAACATTTCTCACATTATCACAGTTTATTCGCTATAGTTTAGAAAAATGGTAATAAAATATGACAAGAACTCAAGAGTTAAACTGTGTCAGAATAAATTCATCTTGATAATCACAAATGAAATAGTCAAACCAAAATTTATTCAGACACCTTCAAAATTTCTCACATTATCACAGTTTTTTCACTATAGTTTAGAAATGGTAATAAAATATGACAAGAACTCAATAGTTAAACTGTGTCAGAACAAATTCATCTTGATAATGTCAGATAACTTTGATAGAAAGGTATGTAACAAAACATGGTCAGGTCAAAGTGTCAAATCAAATTTTTGGTCCCAAATTTTTATCAATTTTACTGCTAGTCCACTGTATGAAGAATTTTTGGGTATAATATGTCAGAGTTTATTTTATTTTGCTATCCTCACTTACATAAATGAACTATAGTGTCCTGCACCCACTAGTAAAAAAAATACAAATAAAAATAAATAATTATATCTGGTGTCTGAATTATTTTTGGTTTGTCTGTATATTTTGGCCATTTTGGCGTACTCTTCAAGAGATTTGATGCGCTATGTTATTAGCACAAACATAAGTGAAAATTTGGACAGTTGGTGGTGCAAAAGGGTTTGAGTTAGAGGCTCCAAATTTATTATAGTTAATGTTCAAAAAGTCATCTGTATGCCACATTTGATAACATTGCTGCAAGCAGTTCTATGGGTGGCCATAGACTCAAAAGCAGAAGTAAAAGAAAACTAACAGATACTGTAGGAAGGCCAAACAGTTGAAGTAGAAAAATGGAATGACGTGATGTACAAAAATTGCAGACTGCAAAAATTGGTGCTTTATTGGAAGGTGTAGCATATTTACAGTGAAGGACAAAACAAAAATAAATAAAAACTGTACAAAAATTAAATGAAACAGCAAAAAAGTGCTAATTTGTCTAAAGCAATTGGCCCAACTTTGCAACACTGTTCAGACTTAACTTAATTGTTCAGAGTCCATAAGCAGAACTGAACAAACTCAGGTAGCAAGCCTATTTATAGGCTTAAGCAACACCTACAGGACAAACCATCATAATTGGAACCAACTGAAAAGTTTGCAGCAGTCAAATTAAATAATATAAAGACAACACACAACAAAATTGAAACTTCCCAAACAATTAATATAAGAAACATTAACAGAAGAGAGCAAATTAAACAGCAAATTAAAAAACAGCTTTTCCTAAATTCCCCCCTCTAACATCACACCAAAATGGTAGCTCCCACAGGAAGTGATGTGGCAGCAACATTAAAAACACATTTGAACTAGATTTTTGGTTTGGCTGTACAGAGTGAGAAATGAAAGTTTAGCTACATCAAGATTTGTGAAGGATTGGTGAAAATAAAAGGTAACGGTCACATGAATTGTGTGCTAGTATTTTGTTCTTCTAGAAAAATAGTTATGTACTCAATGAAAGAAACTATAAAGATTTGAAAATTACAACAAAACAACAGAAGTAGAGATGGGCAAATGAAGCCTTGTGAAGCTTTTGAGGCTTTTTCCTGATTTACCAAAAAAGATTCAAAGCCTCAAAGACAGACCCTACCAGTGATATCTAGTGGCCAGCTGCAATTATAGCAGCCACTTTCAAATGATTCATACATTTTGTTGACACAAAAGCAATACTCAGTAATAGTAGCTGTGTCTTCATTCTGAGAATCATTGTCCACACATGAAAGTGTTACTATGAAGCAGGGAGGGAACACCAAGCATTTCGCGTCTCCTTATAATGAATGAAGCCGCGCAGATAGCCTGTAACAGATACAACAGATACAATAGATGCCTTGATACCTTCGGTGCCAGGTCCCTAATAAACTACAAAAAATAATCTAGTAAAGGATGGAAAGCAAAATATTATTTATTATATTTAAAAGGTAGGTTCACCCAAAAACGAAAATTACTCACCCTCATGTCGTTTCAAACTCATGAGAGTTATTAATGACAGAATTTTCATTTTTCAGTGAACTATTTACTGTTCTATTTGGAAGTTTTTGTTTATTTATTTTTTATTTTTTTGTGGTGGTGAGTCCAGTGAATAGAACGACACATTAAGCTTTTCTTTTTCTTCAACAGTCTGGAACATGGAACACAGTGGAGAGAACATGAGTAGAGAAGAACTCCTAAAATGTAGGTCTACACATACATTTCTTCACAGGACACTGTTTTACAGAAGACCAGAATAAGGTCTCAAGTATAAAATGTTTACTGTGTACATGCATTCAAAAATATTTATGTACAACTGAAAAGTAGATCCATGACCAATATGATTCTTAAAGACATTTTGTGGTCTTAATTGTGTTCTCTTTTCTTGTGTGCAGATTTCTGCGATCTCACACTGGATCCAAACACAGTACACAATCATCTCGCTATTGTAGACGGCAACAAGAAGTTGATATGTAATCCAGATCCAATGATATATCCGGATAATCCAGAGAGATTTGACGGCCTTCCACAGGTTTTGTGTAAAGAGCGTCTGTCTGGACGCTGTTATTGGGAGGCTGAATGGAGCGGGTTGGGTGATATGGTCGTGTCATATGAAGGAATCTGCAGGAAAGGAGAAGGTTGTGAAAGCAGGTTCGGAGCCAATGACAAATCCTGGATTCTGAGCTGCTTCGGGGAGAAACTGATTGCCTGGCATGATAATGTGGGAGCACACATTCCTCCCCCAGAACCTCCCTTAAACAAAGTAGGAGTGTATGTGGACGAGCCGGCCGGGATTCTGACCTTCTACAGTATCTCTGACACAAACACACTCAGACACTTATACACATTCAACACCACATTCACTGAACCCCTCTATGCTGGATTTGTGCTTTATACTAATTCAGTGTCTCTCTGTGATGTTAAAAAAACAGGATGAGTAATTTCAATTCACTACGAGATTTACAGTGGCCCCAAAAAGTATGTGCACTCTTTAGACACAACTAATAATATCAAAATAAGTGCCCTTCATTTTATAGCACAAGTACACTTTTCAACTAAAACATTTCACAAAATTGCAGTTTATTTGTAGTGTTGGGCAGTAACGCATTACTTAATAACGCGTTACTGTAATTTGATTACTTTTTTAGTAATGGAGTAATTTTACGCGTTATAATTTTCAAAATAGTAATTAGAGTAGTTACAAGCCGAGGTCTCTATAAGTTACTGCCGCGTTACATTGCTGACAGAATGCAGTGTTTTATAATAGACAACGCAACAGAGAGCGGCGCGGGACAAGATGCTGCTGCGGGCGGGTAGACGTGTGCGGGATGCGGGAGAATAAAATGATTCACGGTACTCCCGCAAAATAGAAATATCGAAGCATAAAATATCTAAAACAAATAAATTGTTATTCATCCATTGCACAAAATCAACAAGAACTAATATAAAATAAAAAATGATTAACAGGCGCAAACGTAAGCAGAGTTTCTATTTAGGCTGTAACACGTGTTTACTGCTTTGAGCATTGTTGATTTCTGGAACGTAATGGCCAGGAGTGCAGTGCTGAAATGTGTGTGCTCACGAATCCTCTCCTTATAGCACACAAATTGTAGATATTTTGAAAGATTAATTATGCATATATTCATTGTTATAACTGCGATTGCGATGAACTGAGATGTCATCTTTTTAGAGATTATAAAAGCAGCGCTCTTTGCTGGCATTCTTCCATGCCAAACCATGTACGCAGCAGCCTATGATTGCTTTAGTTAAAAATAGCAGTGTTCTGTGAATGTTGATGCTTTAATAACAAATATTTCTTGGGAGCGTTTATGATGGGATTTCATGTAAATTTCATGGATGTAGCCACAGAAAAAAGTAACGTAACTAATTACTTTTCAAATAATCAGAACAGTAACGTGATTACTTTTAAAAGGAGTAATCAGTGATACATTTTCAGAGTAACTTGCCCAACACTGTTTATTTGTAGTTGTTTGTGAAATGTACTATTTATTGTTGTTCTGTAGCTGGCAGTATAACCTTCTACCGTGGAAATTTTTTCCTTAATGTTTTCTTTGCTTGTCTATGGCTATGATTCAATAACAGCATATGCTTTTCAGATTTACCATTTGTCCATTTTTATAACAGTTGCTGGTAAGAACCACCCATTGTGTCTTCATTCAAATGTAAATCGCCGAATATATTTAGAGTAGCCTATCAATCAGAAAAATTAAGTATTAAAAAGCTCCATATACTGTTTTCTTCATTAGATAATTTCTAATTAGTTTTCATGAGAAGGACAGTTTACCTGTTTGGTCAATTCTCTGGATCCGACAGCTTTTTTAAATTCCCTGGTAAGGTTCACACTCATGCATTAAAGTCCAAAACACAGTTCACAATCACAGCGGGCGTGTTCAAAACCGCATACTTCCATAATATATAGTAGGCAAAAGGTGAGCAAAAGAGTATGTTTGAATCCTGAGTATTCATAAAAGAGTAGGCGAGAATTGGCTAGGTGCACAAGATGGCGTTGGTGAGCTTCGGCAACGTGACTGTGTGCATGCATACTTCCGGTCTTTGCGGCGTTAGCATTTACCGTAAGGGGATACTTGACTATAGATGTATAATTAATCTTTTTCAAAATAAATAGCAGATAGTGGTATATCTAAGACAAGAGAAAACATCCTTTCATTTCATTCATCAAGATACAATGAGGAGATTGCTTCATTCTTCTGTTGATTATGTGGTTCAGCATCAGTGGTTATCAAAATCCACGGGGATCTCTTCATTCAAACACAAACCACTCAAATGCGCAATACTGCACATTTTCGAAGACTTGATTTTATTCAGATTGCTTGCTGTGGACATGACCTGTATTCTCTATTTGAAATTTCTGCATTATGGACTCAATGCATGTTTTATTAACTTAATTTGGTAACCTTATTTGTAGCTAACTGTATCTATACATTTTAACATAATTTAATTATAGTATTTGCATTTATTAAAAGATTGGTGTGTGCATTTCCCTGTGTGTTTATAAATATTTATCTGTTTTGTGAAAATGAGCATCTGTTGCACAAATCATTATCTGTCTGGTTTCTATAAGCCGCGCATACATATATTTTTACAAATTGTTTGCATTTATTAAACAAATAAACATCTTTAAATTAGAAAGAAGTAGGCTCGAAACCGCAGTATTCATAAAAGAGTAGACGTGAAATCCCCGGATGTCCTACTTCTTCAGCCCAGATTCTGAAGTGTGCATCAGATGGTAAATTTCAGCATTATTAAAATTAAAAGTTTTATCTGTTAACCGTACCTGAGCTAACAAAAAAGTTTACATTTTATTAACTAACTAATTAATACTGTAACAAATGTATTTCTCATTGTTAATGTTAGTTAATGCATTGGCTAACATTAAAGTTTATTGTATGTAAAGCATTAATGTTACCTTAGTCTGAGACGATGGGGCTTCGCAGATGATCTCATAATCAAGTGTCTCAGTTGGCGTTCAAAGGAGAGTAGATATCGTGGACCGTAGAAATGAGCGCAGATGCAGTTTGCTGTGGAGAAGAGAAATGTTCTAGCACAACGTTTATTTGTTTCTTTCCACAAAGAATGTAAGCCTGTAATTGACCATAAAAAATCAAGTACATATATGAAGTTATAGTGAAACTATACGTTGATTATTATTATCATTTAATAAATAACATTCATCTGGAAAATTACCAGCTTCTCACTGGGTGGGCCACAGGTGAAAGTGGGTGGGTCATTGCCCACCCGGACCCACCCATAGCTTCGCCACTGATTCTAAGAGTATTTCAGGTGAGAATGTAGTTGTTTAAAACTCAAATCTCCGGTTTATTTATAAAAAATAGCCTATTTGAAAATTTGCTTCACCAATTTCGGAGACGTGAGCTCCAGGCGATCAGCGGGTGCTCAGTGCTCATGTATCCTGATGAGAGCAGCCTCACCGCGGCTAATCCTTCTGACATTTGCCCGCTGGCTCTGATGTCTCTGTAATGGTTAAATATGAGATAAAATTAATTTTGGGTATATCTAACAGGTAATCTTTGGTCTCATGAATCTATTATTTCTTCCAGGTCACATCGTTTTGTCTGAGCTTCATATCATTTTGTCTTTGTATGTTTAAGAAATTATTTATTTAATACAGCACGGACTTTGTTGCATACATTTGACTGAATTGTTTGCTTTTGTCTTTATTTCCTATTACATAAGTCTCTTATACTTTATACTTATACTTTTATGACTATTATTGTTCATTAAAACTGACATTTAACAAAAAAGGCAGTTGTGCTTGTCATATTTCATCTTATTATACATACAGTGACGATAATCAGAGTATATTTGCACATACCCAGATAGCACACGTACGTCTGCAAGATGTCTGTTTAAGATCTCTTGATCTGGAAAGCATCTGCTGTCTACAAATGTCTGACAGACATCTTTCAGATGTCAGTTTTACATACGTTCTAAATCATAAACATCTTAAAAACATCTAATAGACGTCTATTTGACATCTAAAAGGAAACGTCCTATAGACGTATTGAAGATGAGCAAACAATCTAAAAAATACGTCTTGCAGATGTAAATGCAGACATCAAATAGACGTCTCCGAGATGTACGTGTGCTAACAGGGTATTACCTAAACCACATATTATTATATTTTTAAAATGAACACGAAAAGATGGTTGTGTTTTATATTTTGAAGAAAACGAAAAGGCAGTAGTGTTTGATATTTCGTTTTACTGTAGCACTGCTTTGTGAAGCTTCGAAACTTTTGCGAATCATTTGTTTTGAAAACAGTGGTTCGGCGCGCGTATCAAACTGCCAAAGTCACATGACTTCAGTATACGAGGCTTCATTACGTCATAATTGTTTCGAAACGTTTCGAAATTTCAAATGGCTTTCCATCTCTGTGAACCAGTGAATAATGCAAATTCTGTTTTTACCTGATCTCGGATCAGTTTCATCAATTTGTTTAACAAGACATTTGTGTAAATAAAAGAATGAGAAGTAGTTATATCTTTCTGGCCTATATATACAAGCTCTCCATAAAACAAAACAAAACAAGCCCTGCAAATTAATATAAAATATTTTAATAGCCACATATTATACAGACACTTCATATTTTAATGGCATTTTATCATTTTTATGGCATTTAATGTATTATACTTTCAGTAAAACATTTGCAATGGGGTTTTAAAAGCTGTTTTATACGTTTTAGCCTGAGTTGCATTTACACACTTCTGACCAGCAGGCGTCACCAGCGTGTGGGGTTTCAAGCTCTTCGAAACAGTGAATCATTTTGTGAAGCAATTGGTTCAATTGATTCGATGCTTCGAAAAGGTTAATTTCTCCCATCACTATTATCAAGTACGCTGCTGTTCCATTTGCAGAATTACCGGACTTGCGTCCTCCCGTCCTCGGGAGTTCGCACTCCCGAGTTGAACTTGCGAAGTCCGAGCTACAGAGGACGCAAGTCGGAACTTTGGACACTTGGTATTGAGAAACGGCCACTGTCGTAACCGTTAAGGCTAAAGTTAGCTAGCTAGCGATGCTATCTCTTAAACGACATCATAACGGTATTCTTGATACTTAATAACTTACCTTCATAGTCATGAACGCATTTTTGAAATCTTATAAAAGTAAAATTCACTTTAAAAATTGACTTTTCATTCATGAAGACGACATGAAAAAGATGTGCCAATAATGTGTCTCTGTGAAAAACAAATGAAATTACTATTATAACCAGGAGATGGCAGCAGAGGATCACTCATTGGCTGAAGCTGCTATTTCAATTCTCTAGTTTTTCCCGTCTTGCTTCTGGACACGTTTTTATTATGTATAGCGAACAGGGGAGCTCCAGTAAGCACACGTACGTCACCAGAGTGCATTTACATAAACCATATAGCCTACATCTTAAAGACAATTACTGAATGTCTATTTAATATGTGTCAGGAAAATGTTCGAAAAAAATTGCAGAGGGGCACATCTAATAGACATGAAACAGACATCGGAGTGAGTGATGTATTTGTGCTATTATGTAGAATTCACTGTTGTCAACACTGCTTTACATGGATATAAGCAATGTCAATATAAACACATCTACATAAAGTAACTAAACATAAGTTATCTCTTTTATTTGTCTATTAGTACTGTTGATAAATTGAGGAACATTTGTGTTGGATAATAATAATAATAATAATAATAATAATAATAAACTTTATTTTCTATAGCGCCTTTAAATGAAGATCTCAAAGTGCTTTACAACAACAAATAAAACCATACACTGTATAAAATAATAAGCAAGAATATGAGTTAGAAATACAATCAAAACACTACAAGTAAAACAATATAAAAATAATACAAATGTTTAATTAAAAGCTACCCTAAAGAAATGAGTTTTAAGGCGAGATTTAAAAATGCTAAGAGTTTTAGCTTCCCTTAACTCAATCGGTAAAGAATTCCACAGTTTTGGAGCTAATGAAGAAAAAGCCCTATCGCCCATCAGTCTTAAACGGGTTAAAGGAACAGTTAGAAGACCAGTTTCAGATGAGCGAAGCTCACGTCTTGGAGTATAAGGGATTAAAATCTCAGACAAATATTGAGGTGCCAACCCATGTAAAGCCTTGTAAGTAAGCATCAACATTTTAAAATCAACCCTAAAATTAACAGGAAGCCAATGCAAAGACTCCAAGACCGGTGTAATATGATCTCTCATCCTAGTTCTAGTAAGGATTCTAGCAGCCGAATTTTGCACTACCTGCAATTTGTTTAGGGTAGCTTTTGACGCCCCAGCCAATAAGGCATTACAATAATCAATCCGAGTAAACACAAAAGTGTTGATCAACCTCTCGGCAACAGGAAAGGACAGCATTGGACGTAATCTGGCAATATTTCTAAGATGAAAAAAAAGATGTTTTAACAGTGTTTTGAACATGTGGCTCAAAAGTTAGATTGGAATCGAAAATAACCCCCAAATTCTTTAATTTTGTTTTAAACTCCATAATTGAACCATCAACGGACAAAGTAACCGACCCAGCTTTACGTAATTGGTGGGGTGAACCAATGAGCATAACCTCAGTTTTTTCACTGTTAAGACAATGTTGTGACATCCAATCTTTTATCTTAGAAATACATGTGGAAAGAAAATCAACAGGGACAGTATCATTAGGTTTAGTATGCATATAAATCTGAGTATCGTCTGCATAAAGGTGAAATTTTAGACCAAGAGATCTCAGAAGCTGACCAAGTGAAAAAATATTAATGTTAAAAAGCAAGGGGCCCAAAATTGATCCCTGAGGGACTCCAGATTGCACAACACCAATTTTAGACCGAAATCCACCCATGGAAACAAATTGCTTACGATCAGAGAGGTAGGACGTAAACCAATTAAGTGCAGTATCGGAGACCCCAAAAACAGTTTCTAGATGAGTAATTAAAATCGAATGATCTACAGTGTCAAAAGCAGCACTAAGATCAAGAAGAATCAGGATTGAAAGATAACCAGAATCTGAAGCAATTAACAAATCATTTGTAACCTTGACCAGTGCTGTTTCAGTACTATAGAATTTGCGGAAGCCAGATTGCAAAGGTTCAAAAAGATTGTTTTCAGTTAAATGAGAAATTAACTGAGAAGCAACCACTCGCTCTAAAATTTTAACAAGAAAAGGAAGATTAGATATGGGACGAAAATTTGAAAGGTTTTCATAATCAATATTTGTCTTCTTTGGTACTGGGGTAACTGCAGCAATTTTAAAAGCTGGCGGGACAACCCCAGTACACAAGGAGTCATTTATAATGCTCAAAACAGCTGGACACAAGGAAGCAAAACATGACTGAAACAGACTAGTAGGTATGGGATCTAATAAAGAAGTGGCTGGCTTCATTTGAGAAACTTCCTTTTGGAGAGAGTATGAATCGAGTGTGCAAAAGTTTGAAAAAGCAGTACCAGAATAAGAAACATTAACAGAAGAGGACGACAATGAAGTAGAAACACAAATACCCTTGCGTACATTATCAATCTTGGTAGCAAAAAAGTCAAGAAACTTATTACAAAGATGAGTTGAAGCAGTAACATGTGAAGAACTATTACACTTCAGCAATTTGTTAATAGAATTAAACAGTTGTCTCAGATTTCTTTGGTTGTCATCAATCATCTTGGAAAAATAATCCGATCTAACAGAAACAATTCTAGCTTTATACTCTTGTAAACAATCTTTCCAAGCTTCATAATTAACAGTCAAACCAGAAAGACGCCACTTGTGCTCCACTTTACGACAAGATGTCTTCATCATACGCAAATCGTCATTATACCAAGGAGCAGGACGTACAAATGAAACAGAGCGTGACTTTTGAGGAGCAAAAGTGTCCAGGCCAGACAGGAGAACAGAATTTAACATAGAAACCTTTGTCTCCAATGGATCAGATGAAGAGAAACTACTTAATGAGGAATTAATGAAAACAGAAAAATCAGAAAGCTCAATTGATCTCCATTTCCGATATGTCACAATACGAGAGGAGGAGATGTTAGCACCAGGTAAGTACAGATCAAAAAAGATTGTCAGATGATCAGACAATCCTAAATCAACAGTAGACAATTGAGACACAAGAGATCCACTCGAAATCACCAGGTCCAAAATATGTCCTTTGTTATGTGTAGAGCAGTCGACAAACTGATTCAAGTCAAAGCACTCCAGTAAAGACAAAAAATATTTTGTTAATGCAGAATCTTTTTTGTCCATGTGGATGTTAAAATCCCCCTGAATGAGAGTTCTCTCAAATTTGAGGCACAGATAGGACAACAGCTTTGCAAATTCAGGTAAAAAAAGTCTTTATTTGCCTTAGGAGGCCGGTAGACTGTAACTATAGCAGTAGAGAGGGACTCAGAAGTAATCAAAACAAGACATTCAAATGAATTAACAAAGGAGCAGCTACGGGACTTAAACTAAATTGTTGATTATATAACACAATGATACCCCCACCTCTACCAGAGGATTGCGGGAGATCAAATAACCCATAGCCAGCAGGAGTAAGTTCGTTAAAAAGAAGACCATCCGATTGCTTGTGCCAAGTTTCAACTAGGCATAGAATGTCCAGTGTCCAGTTTTTTTTCCACAATGATGTCAGATAAAATCACAGCTTTGTTGTTAACAGAGCGAGCATTAAAAAAACGCCGATTTCAACAGACGCGGGGACTCAGAAAATGCCCGAGAGATCTCTTTATGTATAGGCGCGGACAAGTTGTTATAGTTAATCCCAGCAGGTCTATACGGCAGCTTTTGAGGTTTACGAGAAAATGTGGGATAGGAGACAACATCAGATGACAGATGTGCAAAATTGCGCCTGGAAGAGCGGTGTATGTAGCGTTTACGCCTGAGAATTCCAGCATCTCTGCAGATTGTGTAAATGTCATTTGTCAAATAATAGTTCTGCTTTAGTTTCAATAGCTGACAAGCAGTGAGCCTTAAGGCCATGCAGGAGGAATCCACACTAACAGCAACCTCGCAGCAGTGTAAATCCAGAGCAGGGCAACAGGGATGTTGGTTCCAGTAACAAATACTCAGAAATAGGAGCAATAATCCAACGCGTAAAGTGTAGTTCCACATCGCCGCAAAGCAAGACGACACAACAGTCTTCAAAGCTCCAAAACCGTTATCACACAAAAGTAGTAGTAAAAAAAGTAGTAATAAATAATAAAACAAACAAAACGGGAGAAAGGAGCGGCAGCCATACGCGCCAGCGTTCCCCTTCAACTGCAACCGGAATAAAAAGTGACACATCAGCAACTACCTCAACATAATGTAGTATTGAGCACATAAATCACAGAGGTGACTGAATCTTGTCTGGATGTTACAGGGACAGATGAGACACAAATGTTTATCCGGTGCAGAGTGACTGATGAAGGAATGCTGCCATCAAAGGCTTTGAGTGAGTATACTACTGAAATTAATTAAACATTTTAAATCTTAAGTTGTAGTTTAATTATTGTCATTTCAAACAGAGCTATTATAGCACTTTTCTGATTCTTGATTCCTGTGCCTTTGCTACAGATCTTTTGTGGTGTAGCAGGACCTACAAGGCAAGTTGACAGTGGCATTTGTGAGAAAAAAAGGGGAAAACCTGAAACAAAAATATAAAGTAAGATCATTTTGTTACTTCTAATACAGAAATCAAATGACATTGTGTTGTTAAATTACTGCTTTTGTATTATGTTTGTGCATTTCTGCAGGATCTGAAATGTCTACAGACTTCTGTGTGCAGTGAGGAAATGTGTGCAGTCCTGGAAATGGTCCAGTGCCATGGATGAGACGCCCCATCACTGCATCTGCCCTTACTGCCTCATCTGGGCCTGATGTTGCTGTGGTCTCTTCATCCTCAGTGAGCTCAGAGCCAGCAAGAGCATCTAGAGAAAGGCCAAAAGACATTGAGGATTTGATTTTGGTCCAATTGTTCGGCTGGTTTCTGTTCATACAACATCAGTCAATGGAGCCCGATTTTCAGAAGCTTCAAAGTTTCAAGTTTTACTCTGTTTAAATGTTTTACAGGTAGTGGTGCTCATGGAGAGCAGCCACACAAATGTTTGGAGCAGACACAGCGGCAGCCATGTTCTCTTGTAGGGATGTAACGATTCACTCAACTCACGATTCGATTTACGATTTTGATTTCACGATTCGATTTTTTCACAATTTTTTTTGTCAAAATGAGATTGAAGGCATTACACAGTAAATGAAAAGGTGTCCTTTTATTAGGTTATTGCTGCGTTTGGAAGCTCAGCTTGATTCTTATGCAAGGTTTTGCAAAGCATGTGTAACTAAGGTGTGCAGTGCTGTGATAAAGGTCAGTCATTAATCAAACTGATCTTTGGACTCATTGTGTCCAAACTGCCAACTGGAGAGGCTGAGGTAAGTATTCATAAAATCGAGGAGATATGGTGTTATACCTTTGATATTTATTTTAATTACATTTTTGCTAAGGGTATACAGAGAGAAACTGCATATGTTCAAAGATACTACTGTTATTTGCCTATGATCATGAGACTGTTTGCTCAGTTTTTTTAGGTCTCACAGTTTTCAGTCATGTTACAGCAGATTTTAGCCCACGTAAGAATAAGATCCAATATATCTGCACCTGAGCACATTTTACTGAAAGTTGCACTGCTCACTGAAAGCTCTGTTCGATTCTAAAGCAATGTTTTGTAAAGCATCAGTAACTAATGGGTGTGGTGTATACTTACAGCTCAATTACGTAATCTTTCAGTGTTGTATATTTAGACGTCCGCTTGTAAGTTCACTGATTTGTGTCGTTTCAGCTCTACAATCAGCATCAAAACTCCTGTCTGAAAGAACTGGACCTGAGTAACAATAACTTCAGGATTCAGGAGTGAAGCTGCTTTCTAAGAAGCTGCCAACTGGAGAAACTGAGGTAATTTTAAAATCATATATCTTGTCGCTGTTGGACGGAAACCTTGCACGTCCAAACTCGCTACTTTTCAGGAAATGAGAAAAACCCTAGTTTTGAATAAACACCGTCATCATATTAATAACATTTTACCAAAATCAAGCTCAAATGGAGTTCAAATGGAGATTTTTGACCAGTGAGTGTCAGACATCTGCGTTTTGTTCATCACCAGAACAGCTGCATCTGAGGCAGGAAGTGCAACGCTTGACAGTTTTCATCAACTTAAAGGCTACAGAGTTTATTGTAGCTAATAAGATCTCAGTTTTTCCTGTTGGTAAATACATTTGGCCAAAATCTCATGTTATAAAAGATACAAAGGCAGTATTAAGACAGTATTTGCTTTGACTAAATGGCAAATGCTAGAATAAAGCTAAGACTGAGACTTTCTCACTCCTCAAATACATAACACATTAGCCTTTATAGTGTTTCTTGAGCAAAGAAAATTCCGTACTTATTCAAACAACCAGTTCTTTATTTAGTCTTGCAACACAAACAAGCCGTCTTCAAACTGTGTGTGGTACTTCATATGCAAGATGGAGACAAGAACGTGGGGTGGTAATAAAAATGTAGAAATATGGAGATAGGTTTCCTCCCAACAACGACTAATATATATACAGTCAGGTCCATAAATATTGGGACATCGACACAATTCTAACATTTTTGGCTCTATACACCACCACAATGGATTTCAAATGAAACGAACAAGATGTGCTTTAACTGCAGACTGTCAGCTTTAATTTGAGGGTATTTACATCCAAATCAGGTGAACGGTGTAGGAATTACAACAGTTTGCATATGTGTCTCCCACTGATGGGAAGAGAAGAGTATGGAGAAGGAAAGGAACTGCTCATGATCCTAAGCATACCACCTCATCAGTGAAGCATGTTGGTGGTGGGCATGTATGGCTGCCAGTGGAACTAGTTCTCTTGTATTTATTGATGATGTGACTGCTGACAAAAGCAGCAGGATGAATTCTGAAGTGTTTCGGGCAATATTATCTGCTCATATTCAGCCAAATGCTTCAGAACTCATTGGACGGCGCTTCACAGTGCAGATGGACAATGACCCAAAGCATACTGCAAAATCAACCAAAGAGTTTTTGAAGGGAAAGAAGTGGACTGTTATGCAATGGCCAAGTCAATCACCTGACCTGAATCCGATTGAGCATGCATTTCACTTGCTGAAGACAAAACTGAAGGGAAAATGCCCCGAGAACAAGCAGGAACTGAAGACGGTTGCAGTAGAGGCCTGGCAGAGCATCACCAGGGATGAAACCCAGCGTCTGGTGATGTCTATGCGTTCCAGACTTCAGGCTGTAATTGACTGCAAAGGATTTGCAACCAAGTATTAAAAAGTGAAAGTTTGATTTATGATTATTATTCTGTCCCATTACTTTTGGTCCCTTAACAAGTGGGAGGCACATATGCAAACTGTTGTAATTCCTACACCGTTCACCTGATTTGGATGTAAATACCCTCAAATTAAAGCTGACAGTCTGCAGTTAAAGCACATCTTGTTCGTTTCATTTGAAATCCATTGTGGTGGTGTATAGAGCCAAAAATGTTAGAATTGTGTCGATGTCCCAATATTTATGGACCTGACTGTATATAAAATAGTTTATAGTTTAAATGAATTGTTTAAACAACTCATTTCAATCTGAAGAAAATTTCAATGTGCACATTTGTTCAGCTTTATGTGGCTACAAGTTTGAACGTTGTGGCTTACGAATTTAAAAACAGGTTATTGGGATCTATGTAAATTTATTTTTTTAGTATGGTAAGGAAGTAAAAGTATTGCAGAAGTACATTATTGCATAAAATATTAGGCTTTGCCTTGATGTCAACAAAATGGACTGAGATATCAGAAAATACGTATTAACCTTTTGCCAGCATGGTCTTATGATGATCTAAGTTAAATTAGGTGAAGATTGGACCAAAGGTCAAGGACAGGGCTGTAAAAACTCCTAAAGAGTTTAGTTCCAACTCTGCTACAACACATACCTATGTGGTTTTCAAACAAGCCTGAAGGACTTGATTAACTTGATCGGGAGTACTAATTTAGGGTTGAAGCTAAACTTGACAGGGCTGTGGCCCTCCAGGAATGGAGTTTGACACCCCTGGTCTAAGACAAGTTCAAATAAGCAGGTCAAAGAAGTAAGTCAACTGTCAAAAAACATACACCATTGGATTCTGTATAGGACCCAATCAATAGAATGAGGTGAGATTCATAGCTATCAGACAAAATTCACAAAAGTTCTAGAATATTTGTATAGATTGCTTCATGGCATGGTGCCAAAGACCCAAACCAAGTTTTGTAACTATACGCCAAAGCATTCCTAAAATACAGCATTTTATGCTAAAATTCAAAAATTCATTCAATGCCCAATATGACTGACATAGACTTTTTTATTTATTAATTTTTTAATTGACTTGGTATGCTACACCAAATCTAACAAGACCATTGATGAATTAGTGCCAAACTGTTTAAAAGATGTACCACCAGGTGGCACTGTGCCAAAACTGCTTATGTACTCTCAGGTCATGGTTGTTATAACCAGTGTTGTGGGTAACGCATTACAAGTAACGCGAGTTACGTAATCAGATTACTTTTTTCAAGTAACTAGTAAAGTAACACATTATTTTTTTAATTTAGAAGAAAACTTACTTTTTTAAAAAAGTAACGCCAGTTACTTTGTTTTCCCATTTATTGACTGACAAGTCTCCTGTCCCCATGTTGGGAGAAATTGGAAGTACAGAGGCGTGAACATGATGTTACTGTAGTTCTAGACTAAATGTGAATGTGCATTAATTCATCTCACTGGCAAAAAAAACAGATTCAATATTCATCAAAATGAATTAAAACAGTGAAATGCAAACTCAGAATATGACACAAACCTGCAATAATTAAATGTTAAATAACACAAATGTACCTAATCCAATTTTATTAACCAATGTCTTTGCTGCTGACCCTTAAATGATCCATTTCAACCGTACTAATAAGCAAAAAATGACTTTAGATAAACTAACAATTGTGCTTCATTGTTTTTTAGTGTTGAAGAGTGTTGAACCTTCTTCTCCTGCGTTCTACTGTACAGATGTTAATTTACTTTTCCTTCAGCCTGAGATTTATTCATTACACTTTTTGGTGTGAAAGGGCTTTTACATTTGCTATAAATAGAACTTTTTATATTAAAAACAAACAATCAAGCCCTGCTCATATTTAAAAAGTAACGCGAAAGTAACTCAAATGTAACGTAACATTACTTTCCATAAAAAGTAACTAAGTAACGTAATTAGTTACTTTTTTAGGGAGTAACGCAATATTGTAATGCATTACTTTTAAAAGTAACTTTCCCCAACACTGGTTATAACACACACCAAGTTTGGTCTGAATACACTAAAGTGTTGCGGAGATATATTTTGGCCATTTTGGTGTGCTCTTCATGAGATATGTTGATGCGCTATGCAAGTACACTTGTTTATCAAAATGTTTTTGCCAGCATAGTCTGAATATGATCTAAGCCAATGTTGGTGAAAAATGAATGTAACTTTTTCTGAAAATTCTCATGATGGTAAATAACATCTTCTGGTGCAATTAAATCTTCATACCCTTACAATTGAAAAGTTATAAGCACAAACATGATTGCAAATTTGGACAGTTGGTGGTGCTAAAGGGTTTGTGTTAGAGAATCCAAATTTGCTATAATGTTTAAAAAGTCACCTGTGTCCCTGCAAGCGGTTCTATGGGTGGTCATAGACTCAAAAGCAGAAGAAAAAGAAAACTAACGAATGTAATAGATACCATAGGTGCCTGATCCCTAATAAACTACAAAAATAGTCTAGTAAAGGATGGAAAGCAAAATATTATTTATTAGATTTAAAGGGATAGTTCACCCAAAAATGAAAATTCTGTCATTAATTACTCACCTTATGTCATTTCAAACCTGTCTTTGTAACACAAATGAAGATATTTTTGATGAAATCCAAGAGCCTTCTGATCCTGCATAGACAGCAACGCAACTACCACGTTCAAGGCCCAGAAAGGTAGTAAGGACATCGTTAAACTAATTCATGTGACATCAGTGCTTCAACCGTAATGTTATGAAGATTACTTCATTTTATGAGACGTTTTGTGCACAAAAAAAAAAAAAAAATAGCGACTTAATTCAACAATTTCATGTCTTCCATGTCAGTCTTCGATGCACGTTCATGAGAGTACCACAATGCATGTGTGTTCATGCGCGCGTGCATCCGAGTTCTAAAGTCATTATTTTTGTTTTCTTTGCATATTAAAAGTATTCTCATAGCTTCATAAATAACAGTTGAACCACTGATGTCACACAGACTATTTTAATGATGTCTTTACTACCTTTCTGGGCCTTGAATGTAGTAGTTACGTTGCTGTCTATGCAGGGCCAGAAAGCTCTCAGGTTTCATCAAAAATATCTTAATTTGTGTTCTGAAGATGAAGGTCTTACGGGTTTGGAATGACATGAGGGTGAGTAATTAACAACAGAATCATTTTCATTTTTGGGTGAACTATCCCTTTAATGAATATTTACTGTGTCCTAATTGTTGTGTGTGTTTGTGTGTGTGTGTGTGTGTGTGTGTGTGTGTGTTTTTTATTATTATTTCTTCAACATCTTTGGTGAGGCTAATAATTAGAACATGACACATTATGCTTTTCTTTTTATTTAACAGTCTGGATCATGGAACAAAGTGGAGAGAACATGAGTAGAGAAGAACTCCTAAAATGTAGGTCTACACATACGTTTTTTCACAGGACACCATTTTAAGGAAGACCAGAATAAGATCTCAAGTATAAAATGTTTACTGTGTACATGCAGTCAAAAATATTTATGTAGAACTGAAAAAGTCCAATTTGACCAATCTAATTCTTAAACATATTTTGTGGTCTTAATTGTGTTCTCTTTTCTTTTGTGCAGATTTCTTTGATCTCACACTGGATCCAGACACGGCACACAATCTCCTGTCTGTTGCAGACGGTAACAAAAAGTTGGTGCGTAATCCAGATCCAATGATATATCTGGATAATCCAGAGAGATTTGATGGCCTTCCACAGATTCTGTGTAAAGAGCGTCTGTCTGGACGCTGTTATTGGGAGGCTGAATGGAGCGGGTTGGGTGATATGGTCGTGTCATATGACGGAATCGGCAGGAAAGGAGAAGGTTGTGAAAGCAGGTTCGGAGCCAATGATAAATCCTGGATTCTGAGCTGTTTCGGGGAGAAACTGATTGCCTGGCATGATAATGTGGGAGCACACATTCCTCCCCCAGAACCTCCCTTAAACAAAGTAGGAGTGTATGTGGACGAGCCGGCCGGGATTCTGACCTTCTACAGCATCTCTGACACAAACACACTCAGACACTTATACACATTCAACACCACATTCACTGAACCCCTCTATGCTGGATTTGTGCTGTATACTAATTCAGTGTCTCTCTGTGATGTTTAAAAAAAACAGGATGAGTAATTTCAATTCACTACGAGATCTACAGTGGCGCCAAAAAAGTATTTGCACTCTTTAAACACAACTAATAATATCAAAACAAGTGCCCTTTATTTTATCGGAGTGTCTATTTACACAAAGTGCAAATATCCTGTCTTGTTGGCAGAAGCTATTTACACTAACTCCACCCACCAACATGTGATTGGGATAGTCAACACTACAAAAGACGGCTGTCAAATAACAGCGTAAGTGGTAAAATGCGTAGCGCAGACTTTTTGACGCAATCGACCCGAGTTCGAATACACCTTTTGCCGAACGCATTCTTGTACCTTTTTCACATCTCATATTACATCAGAAAGGCATTTACAATAGAAATGAAAGAAAATAATCAAAAAGTTGAAAATGAAGTATTGGGTAGGGTTAGGGTAGGTGTAGGGAGCTGCCTTATTGTCCCAATAAGTCAGCATCCATTTAATAATTTGAATTAAAATGATCATTTACACTCAATACGTTATTACTGCATACTGTTTTATAATGTACTACAATACTGAAGTGCTGATATTTGCCACTATTTGCAAGAAGTAGTATAAATATCAGAAAATACTGCTATTTTTACATGGTGTAAGTAGAAGTTACACTCTAAAAAATGCTGGGTTGTTTCAACCCAACTTTGCACTTAGTGTAAATAGCATATTGCTAAGAAAATACTGCTATTTTCACAGTGTAAATAGCATCTATTGCTGAGAATATATGCTATTTTCACTTAGTGTAAATAACATATGATTGTATATTGTATAATTGCTATAAACACACTTAGTGCAAATAGCCACTGCCTTATTTTATAGCACAAGTACACTTTTCAACCAAAACATTTCACTAAATGAGGTTTGTTTGGTTTTGAGATATGATTAAACAATCAATAGGTGTTGTTCAAAGTGAAAAAGAAAAATCTATGGACGTCAAATTTTGTGTATATTAATATAACCAACTATATCGATGGTGGTTCTGCGTCAAAATAGACCTTGAGACCACTGATTGAATAAGTGTCTCTGAAAA
This sequence comes from Spinibarbus caldwelli, assembly GCA_039654775.1. Lineage (NCBI taxonomy): Eukaryota > Metazoa > Chordata > Actinopteri > Cypriniformes > Cyprinidae > Spinibarbus > Spinibarbus caldwelli. Next base: position 16,353,476 of record CM077231.1, read on the forward strand.
GTTAAGTTAGTGTTGAGAAAGATCGTAGCATCTTTTGATTGCACCATTTAGTATCTAATGCAATGAAATTTGGAAATTCTGATTTTTGAGTGTGACTTAAGTGTCTAAATACTTTCTGGGACCACTGTATGATAGTTCTGATTTTTAGTTTTATTTTATTTGTTAGTTACGATGACAACTTAATCCCAAGAACACAGCTTGCTTACAGGGTGAGATATGTAATGCAGGTGTCTCATTTTATGATTTTCAGCCAATTTTTCTGTAGTTGGTTTCATTTACATAGTTGCTGGAGTGCCCAATCCAGAGTTGTGCCAAATAAAAGTGGTCTTTTTACTCATAAAGGTGAAGGATCTAAGGATTCTTCATCGCAGCCTGTGTGGTGTGTTGTGTGTTTTTTTTTTACATTCATTCATCATCATTTATCCTTTAATCATTTTATTAATACTCTTTATCATATAATCTTTTATAATAATCATTTAATACTCATTGACTTATTCATTGATCAGTCATTTTAGATTGTTTTCCCATTGTTGTTTAGTCTTATGATTGTGTGGTTTAAATGGATTTTTGTCTTCAAGAGTAAGAGATAAGAGAATGTCTCCATTTCAAGGTTTTGAACATCACAAGACGATGTTGTGAAGCAGTAATTTTCCATTACTGTTGCTTGTTGTATAATAAAACTTGTTGGATTTACACTGGGCAGACAAAGTCTGAGCATTGAAACATACGCAACTAAAATTATTCAATAAACTTTGTTCATTTTACCACTTTGTTTCCTGCTTTCTGCTCTTTTCTCCATCTGACAGAATGATAGATAACTGCAGTAAAACACTGATTTTGGATACCAGACAAAACCCAATTTTCTAATGGGATCCAGTGTTGGATCTAATATTTCTGGCTAGAGACTTAATCTAACATTTTTGGTGCCGTCAGAATGATGTTGGCACAATCTAAAGAATAGTTTATCCAAAAATGAAAATTTGTTGAAAATTTACTCACCCTCAAGCCATCCAAAATGTAGGTGAGTTTGTTTCCTCATCAGATTGGGATACATTTAGCATTGCATCACTTGCTCACCAATGGATCCATCTGCAGTGAATGGGTGCCGTCAGAATGAGAGTCCAAACAGTTGATAAAAACATCACAATAATCCACTCCAGTCCATCGATTAACATCTTGTGAAGTGAAAAGCTACATGTTTGTTAAAAAAAAAAAAAAAAAAAAAAAATCCAAAACTAACTTTAAACCTTTGCTTCTGGCCAAAACACCACTCCACAAGCCATCATAATGCGTCTTCACATTTAATTCAATACTTGCAGTTTATTTGTAGTTGTTTGTGAAATTCACTATTTCTTATTGTTGCTCTGTAGCTGGCAGTATAACCTTCTACTGTGGGAAGTTTTCTTTGTTTGTTTATGAATATGATTCAATAAGAGCATATGTTTTTTCAGATATGTTTTGCCATTTATCCATTTTAATAACAGTAGTTGTTAAGAACCACCCGTTGTGTCTTCATTAAAATGTAAATCGCCGACTATATTTAGTGTATCGATCAGAAAAGTTAAATATTAAAAAGCTCTGACACAATATTTACTGTTTTCTTCATTAGATAGGCCTAGTTTTCATGAGAAGGACAGTTTACCTTTTTGGTAAATTCTCTGGATCCGACAACTTTTTAAAATTCCCTGATAAAGGCCAAAACACAGTTCAACAATCACAGCATTTCACGTTATGACCAAGCGCGTTTCCGATATTGTGATGTAATACCAATTTTGACCACTAGATGGAAGCATTTGCTCATTAAGGGTTAGTAAAATTCACTCAAAACATACCTCTTGAGTGAATTCTATTTTAAATGTACTTAGTATGTCTCTTAATTTTCCAAGTAGAATGTGGTAAAGCTATAACACTACTCAAGTTAATGGTCAGTATGGAAGGTATTTTCTGCCAGTTTTAAATAAATCAATTAAATTTAAAAATGAAAATGAAAACCAGATTAACAATTAGAAAACTAAACGCAAAATATGTGCCAAAATTGAAAATTAAATGAAATGATATACACTGTGTTTTGGGCCGGATAAAGAAATAATATTATTAATTGCTACATGGACCAAAATATTGTATTATCCAATTTAGTCTATTATTATTTACTTACAAAAAGGACGTTTACAATATTCATTGTTAATTATTTAATTAAAATGTGACAAATTAATTTATTAATAAATTTCTCAATAATGAATGAAAAACATAAATAATTTAAAAAAAATTGTCAGCGCTTTTTTCAAGAATAAATGAAACATTTAGCAGAAATTTGGCTTATATAACAATCATTTCCCAAAATCTTTGAAAAACACTAGCTTACATTTTTCAGCGATGCCATATCGCGCGCAGAGCAGCGTGGTTTATCGCAGTCTGCAGCAGATCTCTATCAGATGCCAGTCACTTTAATGACGTCACGCGCTCGTCACTCTTCAGCTACACTGAACTACAGTTCAAAACGCTCGTGCTCCTGGACTGAATGAGAGTCCCAGATTGGGCGCAACTTCCAATCACAGGTAAGCGGCGTTTGAAGCGGTCACACAGGGCTGTCTGTGGCTGTGTTCAGTGGAAATGCCTCCATCTGCGCTGTGTGCCTTCAGACGCGGCGCAGCGACGCGTTTGTGATGCTCTTTTGAAGCGCTGCTGCTGCCTTTGAAGTTCCAGCGCGTTCCTCCCTGCTGCGGTTATAAGAGAGAGAATCATGATTAGGCGGCTGTGTGTTAAATCATAGTAATAGTGTGTTTGATGCTGCAGATGAATCAGAGGAATGAATATGCATGGATGTTAGTGTTAGTTAGGTGAAATAGACAGTGATGCCTACATATAAATAAATGTATTTTTAAGAGGGTTTTTTATTTTATTTTAAATAATACATTAAATATATAATTTTATGAAAATAGGAATAATTATACATTACATTTGGAAAAAAAACTGATATATATATAGCTCGATATAGAGGTGCATCTCAATAAATTAGAATGTCGTGGAAAAGTTCATTTATTTCAGTAATTCAACTCAAATTGTGAAACTCGTGTATTAAATAAATTCAGTGCACACAGACTGAAGTAGTTTAAGCCTTTGGTTCTTTTAATTGTGATGATTTTGGCTCACATTTAACAAAAACCCACCAATTCACTATCTCAACAAATTAGAATATGGTGACATGCCAATCAGCTAATCAACTCAAAACACCTGCAAAGGTTTCCTGAGCCTTCAAAATGGTCTCTCAATTTAGTTCACTAGGCTACAC